>JAVTVY010021501.1:0-89601 GCA_036873755.1 Hanleya hanleyi | reverse complement strand
TTGAAATTTCTACTTGATATGCACTAGATGTGGACGAGTGTTTAGAGAACGCAATTTGCGAGACAACTTGCGAAAACACGGTAGGGTCGTACAGATGTGGATGTGAAAGTGGATTCGGCTGGAGTGACTCAGATGGCGATTGTCGCCGTAAGTATTTTTCGATACAGCTAGGTGGGCGCTCTCTAATCATGGTGTATTTATTTTTACCTCTATTTTGCACCTTAGCGACAATAATTTTACCTCAGAATGTATGAACCTTGCATAAATCTATCGATACATATTTTTTGTCTTGAAAATTACCAAAAACGGTCCAAATATGGCATTAGAGCTGAGGGAATCATTCATCTACATACGCCGTCCTGTGCAAGAAAACGGGAAGTGGAATCACGCGTGTTTGTCTATATACCTGATCACATGAAGCTTGCAGATGTCTCTTATCTGCCAGGCCTTTCCATGCGTGCTTTACTGAATAAACCCTGGGCACAAGTCTGATCTGCCAAGCCTTTCCATGCGTGCTTTACTGAATAAACCCTGGGCACAACTCTGATCTGCCAGGCCTTTCCATGCGTGCTTTACTGAATAAATCCTGGGCACAAATAACTTGAATCTAGTGCTAAAGATCAAGGTTAGCACAGAAGACGCTTCAGCTATGTGTAGATTTTGAATGTCTGAATTTAAAGCCAGACGTCAGAAATCTGAAAACGCTTGAACTTTTGACATCTGCTAATCGCCAACTCTCAAGTGAGCTGCTGTACATTTATAGATGCTTATGAATTCATAATCTATTATTAAGTTATCTACCGCTTATATATTTTGAAGTTGTGATTTAAAACTATTCACACAATTGGTTACATAATTACAGCCATCTGTTTCGGCCTGGAGGAAGGAACATGTGATAACCTCGGGACCTGCGTAAGCCCTGGTGTCTGTGAATGCAAACCTGGATATGAGCTTCCGGAATGTACAGGTACGCTTCAACATGCAACTCACACAATTCAGCTTTCGGAATATATACGTAAAAAGATAATTGAAACGTCATCACCAATGCCATTTTACCTGCCTCGCGAGTTCTTGTTTTGTTTCAATATACATTGCGAATGCCACATCATAGTAAGCTGCCCGATGATGTGGTTATTCCTGCTCGGAATCAACATGGATGTAATATTATGACCACATAAGCATCGTTTGACAATCTTTGACGAATTTGTCTCGGATTTATCACAATCTAAAATGTAGAAGCTCCTTAATTAGTGTTGAGTGAAGTTCGCTTTTCATTTTTAGAATTATAGGGTATGATCAGAATGAACCGTGGTTTCAGAAGTATTTTCTCAAAATCTCAGTTTGTGATTGGTTGATTGATTGATTGGTTGGTTGATATGACTTATGATTCAGATAAAAACGAGTGCGAGGTCAACAACGGTGATTGCACTCAGGAATGTATCAATGAACCCGGAACATACTACTGTGATTGCCAAGATGGTTATACACTTCAGGTGTCGGATAATACTTGTGCAGGTAACCATTCACCAATCAGTCACCTTCACAAAGCTGTAAAGTAAAAAATATATGAGAGTGTTTTATGTGAGAACTAGTAGCGAATCCGGATCAATTTCGTAGACGGTACTCAACGTATCAGACCCAAGCGACCACGGACTTGGTCACTCAATCGTAAAAGTAACATTGTATCAGTATGGGTTTAGCACGATATTGCATTCTGCAGTGTTTGATGGGCTATATACAAAAGAAGACATTGTACCAATGAGTCGAAGAAATTTACATGTATATCGAAGGGGTAGAACGTACACATGTCATAGATGACCAACAAGGATGCGCAAAGTAGCCACGAATGACCTGAGCATTTTAACCTTTTGGACGTGAATTGAAGACTCCTGATTATAATCCGATTACTACCATTAATGATCATTGAGTGAACCCATGTTGGCGGGAAACATAAACGTTTCCGCAGAGCTCTTAACATCAGACACAAAATTCATCCCCATCACAAAGATATATCACAAAGTGAATTATCTCAAAATCTCACTTTGTGAAAAAAAATTATGACTAACAGTATTTCAGTCTTTCATGCTGTGTATAATTGATTGATATGACATGATTTAGATAAAAACGAGTGCGAAGTGAACAACGCAAAGAATATGCTGTCATTCTCTATTCAATGAAATCGTTTCACAGATTTGGACGAGTGTGAAATGAATAAAACGGCATGCGAGTTTGGATGTAACAACATTGTGGGGTCATATACATGTGATTGCGACGTAGGCTACGGATGGGACAACCTGACTATGACCTGCACACGTATGGATTATTACAATTCATTTTTATCGGTGTTTTTTATATCTAAAATAACATCAACTTAGTTAATAAACACAAGTCTGGTGATGAGATAGATGGCACATATACCAGATATTGTAGTTGCTAAATTACAATACAACGACTGTAAATTGGGGCACAATGACAACTCACGCACGGTACACAAAACACTTTCCAAGATCATGTCTAAAAGACACGACTAGTTAAGAACAAGGTCTGTCCTAGAACCCCACCTACATGTACGTTTTAGATCGATTTGTCTCGCTCATGTTCAGTCCGATCAGATTTTCTTCTGTGTTTTCGGCAATACAATGCCCTCGTGTACTCTGCATAGTGCCAAGGAAATCCAGCCAAAAGAATGTTGCCCCAAATAGATATTCAAAAACAAACTCTATATGATGAAATAGGCCAAATGCCTCAGTCAGTTATGAGTTTTCTTTGAACTGGTTTCCATAGCTGTTTTGCATTTATAATATTATTCTCATGACCTGGGACGTGATGATCTTTAGCCGACATTTACATGGTCAAAAAGATCATTGCTTACAAAGAGAATTAGCCCCATAAATCTATTGTGTGACAGGTGAAGTTTTAGGTCTATTCTTTCATTCTCTCATAGATTACAGAGTAGAGACTATCCATTTCTGGACAGTAATATTCCAGTGGGACCTGCATATGGCGTAAACATATTACGCCTAGTAGCATTTGCTAGATCCTGTGTTAAATCGGACGATTTTAATCAACGTCACAAAACATTGTTGCAGAAACTTACAAAACAGGGCTACACCACCAAGCGCCTCCACTCAAAGTTTCTCAAATTTGGCGATACATATCGCATGCTGATAGCAAAATACGAGCGTAGCGTGCAAGATCTATGGCGTTACGCTTCGTAACTTGTGTCTAATTCCGCTTAACCCGGGGCTAGGGGCCGTATGAACCCATGTACTTCAAGATCCTCATGGTACTCATATGAACAATCACAATCAAAGCGTAACTGAGATACATCATTCATTAGATGACGACTTTACCACGAATATTATGGATTAAGAATACTGATCAGCGATACGGATTTGATATTTTTGGAACATCATGATGTCTTGCCGGCATTTCTGAAAACTGTTGACCGCTTCTCTCTTGCAGGAAACAAGCCTATGTATGTATACTATGATTGTCTTTTTGAATTTGGTGCTAATGCTGTTATATGGAATAGGTCTTTGGATTATGGACGCGGATATTCTCTAATGGACGACGGCTGAATTATGAATGACGGACTAGACGCTTGTATTTGAATGATAGTAGATAGCAGTATGGGCAAACTTCGGCAGAAATCCAAGATGGCGAAAGTGGCCATTATGGATTATGCATCTTCATCACTGATATCACTATGTACGCTTGTACCCGCTGGCTCCATTCATTCACTTTATGTAAAGTGATTGCAGAAATCCTGATAGATGAAAGTGGACCTACTGTATCACGCATCTTGCTGGAAATCATTTGCAATTTTCCGCTAACCAGACCTGACAAATATTGTATTGACAGTCCTGTCAAGCACTATATTGACAGTGCTGTCAAGTACTCTGTTGACAGTCCTGTCAAGTAATATATCGACACTCCAGTCAAGTACTATATCGACAGTCCTGTCAAGTACTATATTGACAGTCCTGTCGAGTACAGTCCTGTCGAGTACTATATTGATAGTCCTGTCGAGTTCAGTCCTGTCAAGTACTATATTGACATTCCTGTCGAGTACTGTATTGACAGTCCTGTCAAGTACTCTGTTGACAGTCCTGTCAAGTAATATATCGACACTCCAGTCAAGTACTATATCGACAGTCCTGTCAAGTACTATATTGACAGTCCTGTCAAGTACTCTGTTGACAGTCCTGTCAAGTAATATATCGACACTCCAGTCAAGTACTATATCGACAGTCCTGTCAAGTACTATATTGACAGTCCTGTCGAGTACAGTCCTGTCGAGTACTATATTGATAGTCCTGTCGAGTGCTATATTGATAGTCCTGTCGAGTACTGTATTGACAGTCCTGTCGAGTACTATATAGACAGTCCTGTCAAGTACTACTTTGATTAACGTCATGTTTGTGATAGCAATCGACTCGACCGATACGATGAACAATAACACCCTATTTAAAAACAATGGGCAGTTCTCAATAACAAACCGAGACTGCTTCTAAAAACAGTAACCAAAATTAAAACTGAGTCTACGAATGACTGTAACAAGGAACTAAAATTCATCACAGGAGTTATCTCAATTTGCCCCCCCCCCCCCTTCTATCAAATGGATTTCGACAGTTAGATAAGATACCACATGATTTCAAACATATTGAACCTTACGTCAAAATTATCAATGAAAAATCAATTAGATTAATTATCCAAATTCCGTGAAATTTCCAAGTAATGAAGAAATGCATGCATTTGTTTGTTATCTAGTTTGTGAGGACTCAAATGATAGGTATCGTTTGAAACAAGTGTACATATATGAGGAGTCCATAATGGGATGGCTTGGAGGCTTCTCGATCACAGGTCTCAGTACGAACCAACCCCAACCTCAATATTGCCGATTCTCACGTTTTGTGGAAGAAGCATTTTTCAAATCAGTGAGGGGTTGAACTTGGCAAATCAGGGGAAATAATGAAATCTCATGTATTCCTACAATCTGTTGTAGCTGTTTGTTTTGAGGAATACCCGGGATTATGTCAGAATGATGGTGTGTGCCAGAGTCCCGGTGTGTGCACTTGTCCAGTGGGATACAGTCTCCCTTCTTGTGAAAGTGAGTGGCCTATCTTAGTAGCAACTTGTTCTATGGAACTCTGCATATTCACTTGAACACTGCTGAAACGAAAAACATGAAGGGCGTGAAACTGATAAACTAACAACGGGGAGATATCTTCGCTCTTCTTACCTTTGATGAAAATACGTCTATATTCATATCACCTTGTTTGTGTATTTTGTGCACAATGCTACCATTTGAGAACGCTACTTTGACATCGATAGAATGGCGGATGAACAACATGTATTAAAGATGCAAATTAGTTTCCCTGGATGAAGCCGATCAGCACATCCGTCTTACATATACGATAATACTAGTCAGTTCACTGACTCGTTTTGCCTTATCAATCAGATTTTTCATAAACTGGAAAATACTACCTTCCTTGATTTGCAATGACATATTTAACTGAACATGTTTTTTCGTACAGATATTGATGAATGCACATTAAATACCACCAACTGTCCTCTGGGCTGCAATGATTTTCCGGGAACGTATGCATGTAACTGTGCCGGCGGGCATATCTGGGTGGCAGTACTCCAACTGTGCAAGGGTAATGGAACAATTAGTTACTGAGGCCTGTAGGAACAAATTAGTGACTGAGGCCTGTAGGAACAATTACTTACTGAGGCCTGTACGAACAATTACTGACTGAGGCCTGTAGGAACAATTACTCACTGAGGCTTGTAGGAACAATTACCGACTGAGGCCTGTAGGAACAATTACTGACTGAGGCCTGTGGGAACAATTACTGACTGAGGCCTGTAGGAACAATTACTGACTGAGGCCTGTAGGAACAATTATTGACTGAGGCCTGTAGGAACAATTACTTACTGAGGCGTGTAGGAACAATTATTGACTGAGGCCTGTAGGAACAATTACTTACTGAGGCCTGTAGGAACAATTACCGACTGAGGCCTGTAGGAACAATTACTGACTGAGGCCTGTAGGAACAATTATTGACTGAGGCCTGTAGGAACAATTACTTACTGAGGCCTGTAGGAACAATTACCGACTGAGGCCAGTAGGAACAATTACTGACTGAGGCCTGTAGGAACAGTTACTGACTGAGGCCTGTAGGAACAATTGTTGACAGAGGCCTCTAGGAACAATTACTTACTGAGGCCTGTAGGAACAATTACTGAATGAGGCCTGTAGGAACAATTACTGACTGAGGCCTGTAGGAACAATTACTGACTGAGGCCTGTAGGAACAATTACTGACGGAGGCCTGTAGGAACAATTACTGACTGAGGCCTGTAGGAACAATTACTGACTGAGGCCAGTAGGAACAATTACTGACTGACTGTAGGAACCTGAGTAGGAACAATTACTTACTGAGGCCAGTAGGAACAATTACTGACTGAGGCCAGTAGGAACAATTACTGACTGAGGCCAATTACTGACTGAGGCCTGTAGGAACTGACAGGTAGGAACAATTACTTACTGAGGCCAGTAGGAACAATTACTGACTGAGGCCTGAGGCCAGTAGGAACAATTACTGACTGAGGCCAGTAGGAACAATTACTGACTGAGGCCTGTAGGAACAATTACTGACTGAGGCCAGTAGGAACAATTACTGACTGAGGCCTGTAGGAACAATTACTGACTGAGGCCAGTAGGAACAATTACTGACTGAGGCCTGTAGGAACAAGTACATGATGTATCACATTATCTATAATATAACAAATGTAATAGTCTACTATTGTGGCTATACAGTCCTTGTTTTTTAGCTATGATTGATATTATTGATATAATCTACGATGAATCGATGTAGCCTAAAACGATAATTGGTAGTACAGTATCATGGATACGCAGTATGCAGTTAGGAATGACTGCTTTGTACGGACGTTTGTAACAAGGTACATACTAACAAATAACCCTGTACTATATTTCAGCGGTTTGCGGTGACTCTGATCCAGGCGTCTGCCCCAATGGAGGAGTATGTGATGAGCCGGACAAGTGTACATGCGCTGACGGATATGACGGAGATGGTTGTACCGGTAAGAGCAAAACAGGGCTATTGTTAGACAACTCTACCCTCTCGAATTCATTATCTCATTATTTCTTCTAGTCCGGGATGTTAGGGCATAAAAGGGACTGTTTGGCTCAGATTCTTCCAAAAGCACCAATGGCCCATATGTCGCCCATACAATAACTTTTCGATTTATGACGGGCTCCAAGGTAGTCGCCCCCTGGGGCCGACATATCGGCGAAATTCATTATGGCCGCCACCCGGGTTAGATGTCAATCGTATTTAAAACAACAAAATGGCTAGAATCATGAATAATACAACTTTTTAGTGGTTATCGGTGTCGGGGAATCTGATTCTGATGTTATTTCAACGATTTGAAGTCAAGGTCACCCTAAAGGTCATTTTTAGCGGTTTTTAATCGATTTTCGATTTAATCATTATTATTTAATCATTTTATTCGGGGTTGAGTAACCCGAATCTGGTCATATTTTGACAATTTGAGGCAATATTGCTTGTGAGGTTCACGACAGAGGTTACCCGAAACAGAGATCAACCGAAGGTCAATTATAGGAAACACCAAAAGGGCTAGATTTAGGTTTATTAGACTTGGGCATATCCTGCCCCTTGTCATAGTACATGATATACATCTGAAATTGGATTGTCAAAGCGACCATTTATACAACTAGATGCAAGTAATAATCAGCTGGTAAAGATTTTTTGAAATATGCAGGACCCTAGACTACAAGATATTCGTTTAATTTGCACTTGAGACAAACTCTTTGAACAAAGGTGTGAAAGTGAACTATTTAACAAAAAATGCTTCTCTCAGTTTAAATGCTTCATATATATATTTACCAAGTTTACGTAAAACTCCCTGTGAACTACTTGACATAAGTTGAATGGCCTTGTAGACACTTGTTTTTCTCCAATAATATTTTTGTATAAAGAATTCACGAATATTATTGTAAAGAGGACATACTAACAAAAAATGATACTCATTTTCAATTTCATTTCTGTCACAACATTGGCATACTCGCTCCTCATGGTCAATCCTATTACTCCCGTGTCTTCCGGTTTCAATTCTCAACTTATGTGAGGAAGTTCTCAGTCTAGCTAAGCAATACGATGATTAGCATTTCTAATTTTCATAAGGTAGGGTTCAAAAGAGAACTCACTTTTAACATATTTGTACATCATCAATCTCGGGGACTCCATATCTGCGGACCATGTCGTTATGTAATTATCTTTCAGTCGGACATAGAAGATATTCTTAAATGTATCATAATTAACAGAATAAGGGAATAGCCATACTTCTGGAAAACCACACTTACACAGCATGTCTCTTACGTATCATAATTAACAGAATAAGGGAATAGCCATACTTCTGGAAAACCACACTTACACAGCATGTCTCTTACGAGAGAGGCCCAATTTGACTTATTATTTTCGGCTTGATCACGTAAGAAATTATAAACACGGCTCAAAATACAATTTTGACTTCTTAATAATTTAAACCAATATTTCAGTATTCTTGATAATCTTTTATGACGTAAAGGGAGCCTTCCGAGTTCCCCATAAACAACCGCATTTGGTGTAGACATATTTACTCCAAGAACCTGTTTACAACTGTGAACTCGCTCTACTGCGTGTCCAGTGTGGAATCCCCATACTTCACAACCATAATTTAAAATGGAACCTACATAAGTATCGAATAATTCGAGAATCGTATTGAGTGGCATGGGTAGTCTTCTTGTCTTACTGGATAGGCAGGTTAACGCCTTCAAAGCTTTATCTGCAAGAGTCTGCTGTGTACATGTAAATTTTCCAGTATTTGTGAACACAATTCCTAAGTAAATAAATGAGTTCACAACCTCAATAATACAGTTATCATACATCCACGACTCGGCAACATTTAATCTGCCACCTCTACGAAATACCACAACTTTAGTTTTATCAGTATTGACCGTCAAATTCCAATCTTTACAATATTTATACAGAATATCTAACTTAGTTTGTAGGCCTTCAGCAGAGTCAGAGAATAAAACAATATCATCTACATAGAGTATCAGATATAGCGACAATTGATCTAGTTCTACATTTCCATCAGATGTTAATAGATAGTCTTCCAAATCTTCGAGAAACAAGGAGAATAATACTGGTGACAGTACTTCACCTTGCAACAAACCACAATGGCTAAACAAATAGTCAGTTTTGATACCTTGGTGCAAAACACAAGACCTTACTAAAGAATACAAAGATTTAATTATAGCTAACATTTTACCCCCTATTCCACTTTTGGTTAATTTATACCACAGATACTTTCTTTCCACGGAGTCGAAAGCTTTAGTGAAATCTACAAAGGCGCAATATACCCGTTTGCCTTGAGCCAGGTAGCCAGTTATAAGACCGTGCAGCGCAAAAATGGCGTCAATTGTGCCGACACCTGCTTTGAAACCAAACTGTGCATCACTAACAACTGAATTGGCTTCATCCCATTTAACTATACGCTCATTCAAAACACTGGTGAACAATTTCGCCAGGCAACTTATCAGCGTAATTGCTCTATAATTATTTGCATCATTAGTATCCCCTTTCTTAAATATTGGTAGAATCATGCCTTCGGCCCATTTAGTGGGGAAGATACCGGAGTCAAAAATCCTATTAAATAGCACTACTAATATAGGCGATAAAACATCGCTCCCAGCTTTGAAGAATTCATTAATCAATAAATCACCAGCATGTGTTTTATTATTATTAATAGCATTAACTATCTCTTCTATTGTTATCTTTGTATGAAGTTCTTCTGCCACATATTCATCCCCTCCTCGATCATTGTCAATATCTCTTGTATTATTATTCATATATTTTTCATTCAATGATTTAAAATATTCATAAAATATTTCTGGTTTGATACTATTTCCTGCTTTGGCCTTGCCCTGCTTCAAAAGTTTCCAAAACTGCCTAGGGTTTTTGTTTTTTAGTTGTTTTAGATTGTTGGACTGTTTCCATAAATAGATTCTTTTCTTTTTTTTACATGTCGCTTTGTATTTTCGTTTGGCTTCTTGCATTAAAATTCTATCATTCTCTGTGTAATATATATTGTAATTATTAATTGCATCTAAATATTCAGTTTTTCTCAATTTACACTCCTCGTCAAACCAGTCACTTTTACATTGAATCTTATTTAGAAAAAATATTTTACCTGGTTTCGATGAATACCTCACCTTGAAAAATGGCTTAGCTATTTCATTTAAGGTGCTAGATAGCTGGTCGACACATGAATTAATAGAAGTAACATCCGGCGTAACATTGGTAACAATATCCGTTAATTTAGTGCTGTTACATTTTAAAGCATCAATAAAATCTTTTTCACAATCAGAGTTCCATATCATTCGTTCACATTGTATATTACTTATCTGTTCAGGAGACTGCACTTCACCACAAATTAACGTAAATTTCAAAGATGCATGGCAAGAGTAAGAAAGCATATCATTAATTTCAAATATTTTCACTTGATCAAAATCAGTCTGTCGCAACAGTAAATAATCAATTACACTTCTTGTGCACCACAGAAAGTAAATTTCCCTTTTCCGTTGTCACCATGCAAGCGCCCATTTGCTATATGCAGCCCTGTCGATTTACACAAATCAATCAAATTTAATCCAAAATTATTAGTTTTTGAGTCCATAGACGAACGATTCAAATAAATATCCGTGTTATACTCTTCAGCATCCTCAAAAGGTCTTGGTACGTCATTAGTTAAATGGTCACTTAATGTAGCAGTTCTGGAGTTCAAATCACCCGTTAGGAATACTATTCCCAAGTTTGAATAATAATTTATGTCACATTGCACACTGTCAAAGACATTTTCACGATAAATGTTATAAAAAGTTGAACCTTCCGGAGGTAAATATGCTCCACATAGATAAATATCACTTTCGTTCTTAAAAAATATTTGATCCAATTTGATCCATATGCAATGATTAGTCTTTTTAACACATTTAATTCCTGGGAATATGAGATCGCCTCACATAAATTATCATTCCGCCACTATGACGTTTGGCTCTCTTGTGTATATAATTACGAGGAGCGTTTATTGCCCAAAATCCATTGAGCTCGATTTTACTCTTTTTGGAAGTTCACGTTTCGCTCAAAATGATTACATCATAGTTTTTCAGGAAATCAGTGAAATTGTCACAGGACTGTTCCTCAGCCGTTAACCCTACCTGGCCTGGGGGGCCATTATGGGCCCCCTACCAAACTTTCTGCGCTATATCCGGAACGACCAAAAATGGAGAGCTGAAACTCCGTGACTTTATAGTTTGTCATATTGGGGTCATTTTGAGCCTATTTGCATGACCCCACGAGCAGAGGATCATGGGTAAATCCAAGATGGCGGCCACATGGGGTAGCAGAAAAGTGATATTCTTGTCATATTTCTTCAAAATTTCTGCTTTTCCGCGATGAAAAGTGGGCAAAAAACTATTTTATTTCACATCACATTAATATTTACTAATTTACCATGCAGTTTTGCGGAGAAATTGCAAAAAATAAAAATTCGGAAAATCTGATCGAAAATCGACAAAAAATGCCGGTTTGTGACGTCACTGTGACGTCATCAAAGCAACCATCTTGATTTGTTTATGTTTTTGGTTGAGCTCGGCCAGGGTATAGTGTGATAAGTTTCGGCCCCAGCTCAAGGGTAAAAAAATAATTAGGGGGCCATTTCGGCCCCCAGGCCTAGACAGCTCCCAAAAGCCCAGGCCGGAATGAGGTTAAACCATCTACATTCCAAACCAGGAACTTTACCTCACCTTCACAAAATTCCTATCTCGGTTCACCTTGCGAATGCCGTGTTTGTCCAGGTCGTTGTTCTTGGGTCTTAATCTCCGCCCCGTCCACGTATAATCTCCGTCTTCTCCAGAAGACACGCCGTCCACTCTCTTTAGCACGTATATGTTCCGACATAAGTCTTTTCCGAGCGTGGTAAACCTCCTTCGGTAGCTGATCACCAACACCTACACCCCGTTTTTTCAGTGAATCATGCATGGTGAAGGCAAATTGCCGAATCATCTCACGATCTATATGTAAATTTCGCCACGATTGGTCTTAGTTGGTTTCTTCGTACACCGGGCAAACGATGAACTCGATCAAAACGAATACTGTTAGCGTCTCCAATTTCCATAGATTTGGTAATAAAGTTTTCCACAAGTTGCTCACAGTTTTCATCCGGCACATCCTCAAGTCCATGAAATAAGAGGTTTTCACGCATAGATCGAAGAGCTAAATTATCTAGACTGTCGCGCAGTCTTCCATTTTCTTCTCTTAACCCTACCTGGCTGGGAGCAGGGCCATTCATAGCCCCCTACCAAACTTTCTGCATGCTATATCAGGAACGACCTTTGTGGGGTGCTGAAACTCCGGGACTTTACTTAGTTAATCATATTGGAGTCATTTTGAGCCCATTTTATAACCCCTTGAGCAGAGGATCATGGGTACATCCAAGATAGCGGCCACGTGGGGTACCAGAAAAGTGATGCTTTTGTCACATTTTCTTCAAAATTTCTGCTTTTCGCGATGAAAAGTGGGCAAAACTTTTTTTATTTCACATCACATTAATATTTACTAATTTATCATGCGGTTTTTGCGAAGAAATTGCATAAATAAAAAATTCGGAAAATCCGACCGAAAAATCGACCAAAAAATGCCGTTTTTGAAAATGACGTCACTGTGACGTCATCAAAGCGGCCATCTTGGATTTTTTATATTTTCTGGTAGAGCTTGACCCAAGGGTATAGTGTGGTAAGTTTCAGCCCCCTAGCTCGAGGGATAAGAAAAATAATTAGGGGGGGGTGGCTATGCCCCCCACCAGGCCTGGACAGGTCCCAAAAAGCCCAGGCCAGATAGGGTTAATGCATTCATATCGTCAAATGATCTCCGCATGTCAATTGTTATTCTCCTGTTAGTGTCGATGATATCATCCATTTTAGACGACACGAAACCTACACTGCTTTCTAATGTATTCTGCCTGGATTCTATTCCGTGCAGCTTGGACTCAAGGCCACCTACTTTGTCCGACACTGACGTGATTTCAGGGCTGATTACTTCCAGCTTGCCTGCAATGTTAGATAAGGAGTTCTGTATAAACATGTTGAACTGAATCTGCGATTGTTCACCTTGGCCATTTGTCCTTGCTGTGCCAGATTATGCTGGGGAGGGGTATGGAAAATCATTCCGGTCGGGATATTATTTATGTCCGGTGTGGAATAAAATACCTGTTGTTGTTTTTGTTGTAAAGTATGACGAGCTTCTTCTATAACGTGCGAAACGGGTAGGGCATGCCATGTCTTTACCTTGAAACTCTCTTCCGTGAACATGCTGCTCACTCAGAATACTTCCACCGTGGCTCTGATTCTCAGTTCTAGAAATATATTTGTCCATGTTTTCTCTTCCTGCTTCCTTCCTTTCCTTTTTCCGTTGCCGTCTTAAGATTTTCTGTTCTGTAGTCAAAACCATCAAGCTGACAACAGGGTAAATCCAATGGACCCCTCATATAACACCAGCATGTGTTGACCTATATACACGGAGTGACCACAAAACATGTCCGACCGCCCGAACAGCCCCTGTTGTCCCATCTTTATTAAAGACTGATTTCAATCCTGAAGTATAAGGTATTCAAGCGGGATTATAGTTAAACGATTTATAATCAGATAAACTGTGGGTTGTCAAAGACTGAAGTTATCTATTTATACAGGTCTGAAATTCTTTGCACATACTCGAATATGTGCTAATTTGACGATAATTCGTTATATCCGTTTGGTAATCTTTCTTGTGAATCGGTATAACTTCGGCAAACTTATAACGAGAAGGAAATGTTTTTGTAATAAATATATATTTTACATTTTTTGCCATTTGATCAGTTATTACGGGTGCGGTCAACTTTAAAAGCATCAATGTAAATCATATTATATACCTTTTTCTTCTGGACACAGGTGGGGATACCAACGTCCCATACGTTTTTCATTGTGAATCTGCAATACATTTTCCGAGGTATCGATTTAATGTGTTTATCAAGTTGGGTCGGATAATGAATATATCCAGTTCAAGAAGAAAATCATATTTTTTTCATTCGTCATAAGCTTCGAGGCTATGTGAGCTACAGTTCGGAGCAGGCTTATTTGTAAATGTAACAATTCGTCTCTGGTTTAGTAAATCTTAGAAATGTGTATCCAAAATATGACATCATTCTCTGAGGGATTCATCGGTTTCTGAGAGAAAAAGGGCACAGAACAATTATAAAACCTCCTTATTAAAAATACCTTCCGAAACCCAGACGGGACTGTGGTGTAGCCAAAGGAACCAGTAGCTGAGTTTGATACTTTTCAGCACTCGAGTTCTATGAGTAATGAAAATAATCATGTGGAAGAGAGGCGGCAGTGGAACCAAAACTGGCCAAGCCCGTCGCGGTTAGCTGATTATGGAGAAGTCCGTTGACTAGTTGGATTATTGCTATGTTTTCGTACTCAACAATGGTATAAATAGAGTTGTAATTATTGTTTACTTCAGTATGATGTTTTTCTAATGATACAGTTCTGAAGCTTTCAGGCGAATTGCTTTTCAATCACCAGTGTACTATTGTGTCAGGATTAATTAAAACTACCGCGTACGTCTAACCCATCCAAACAAGATCAATAAGTGGAAACTCATGATCTAGCAATAAACAATTACAGAACGTGGATATTTGTTTCGAAGTGGGTTTACATCTGAGGATTGGAGATATGTAATTGATATATGGAGTTGATATTTTCCCGACTAACTCTAATGTTTGTATTTGTTGTGTAAATGCAGAACAGTTTAAAGTCATTGGGCCCAAAGTACATACAATATACCGAGCCGATTCGCTATTGTAATGCAATGATTGGTAATGAAATATTTTAACTATAGCCCCTGCAACAGTAAAATCAACTCATTTTCCTATATTCTCTGTTGAACAATTTTGCTAATGAAAGTAACGATGATAGCGTTGACAATGTAATGTGAACAGATTAATCTCGTCCATGCAACACTGGGTATCCACCATCAAGTCAATAGATTCAGGAAAGTTAGCCGTCGGTTAGTTCACGGTTGTGTATGTATAGGCACCGAATATCGGTAATTAATGGAACCAATTATCGTCCTTGGCAGGGACGCTGAAACCGAGTAAATCTCGAGGACGATTATTCCTTGAGATTAAGTCCATTGATGAGACTTATGCTTTCGAATTAATAAATATAATACTTATGATGCAGAGTTTCATCTGGGAGTTACAACGGTTCTTAGTCGAGCCTGGGCTTTCTACTGTAGCCAGTTACTTTTAGAATAACAAATGATATCGAATGTCCGTTCCATCGCAACAAGGAATTTGTTTACCATTGCTCTGCTCTTGTCCATTACTACACTTTTTTAATCGAGCGTGGAATTTCAACCCTAGCTGTTGTCTTTCAGACACGTCGTCGGATGTCTATTCCCACCCAAGTTCTGTTCATCTTTATTGCATTTCTCCGTGGAGTTGTTCAGAGAATGAAACAGTTAAGGGGTTGATGTAATGGCAATTATTTGAAAGTCGTATAACAGAAAATAATCTGTTATAGGGTGTACTGATTAGCCCACCATCACCAGATGGTGGGCTGTTCAAATCGCTTTTCGCCCGTGGTCCGTCGTCCGTCGTCCGTCCGTCCGTCGTCCGTCCGTAAACAATTCTTGTTATCGCGATTTCTCAGGAACTACTGCATGGATCTTTCTCAAATTTTGTACACAGGTTCCCCTTGGGGTCTAGTTGTGCAAGATACCTTTTCTTGTCCGATTCGAAAATCCAATATGGCCACAAGGCGGCCATCTTCGATTTTCCCATGAAACCTTGTTATCGCGATTTCTCAGGAACTACTGCATGGATCTTTCTCAAATTTGGTACACAGGTTCCCCTTGGGGTCCAGTTGTGCAAGATACCTTTTCTGGTCCGATTCGAAAATCCAATATGGCCACCAGCCAGCCATCTTGGATTTCCCCCATAAAACTTTGTTATTGCGATTTCTCAGGAACTACTGCATGGATCTTTCTCAAATTCGATACACAGGTTCCCATTGGGGCCTGGTTGTGCAAGATACCTTTTCTGGTCCGATTCGAAAATCCAATATGGCCACCAGGCAGCCATCTTGGATTTCCCCATGAAACCTTGTTATCGCGATTTCTCAGGAACTACTGCATGGATCTTTCTCAAATTCGGTACACAGGTTCCCCCTGGGGTCTACTTGTGCAAGATACCTTTTCTGGTCCGATTTGAAAATCCAATATGGCCACCAGGCAGCCATCTTGGATTTCCCCCATGAAACTTTGTTATTGCGATTTCTCAGGAACTACTGCATTGTTCTTTCTCAAATTCGGTACACAGGTTCCCCTTGGGGCCTGATTGTGCAAGATACCTTTTCTGGTCCGATTCGAAAATACAACATGGTCACAAGGCGGCCATCTTGGATTTCCACATGAAACCTTGTTATCGCGATTTCTCAGGAACTACTGCATTGATCCTTCTCAAATTCCGTACACAGGTTCCCCTTGGGGTCTAGTTGTGCAAGATACCTTTTCCGGTCCGAATCGAAAATCCAATATGGCCACCAGGCGGCCATCTTAGATTTCCCCATGAAACTTTATCGTGATTTCTCAGGAAGTACTGCATTGATCTTTGTCAAATTTGGTACACAGGTTCCCCTTGTGGTCCACTTGTGCAAGATATCTTTCTGATCCGATTTCAAAATCCAATATGCCCATCATGCGGCCATCGTGGATTTCCCCATGAAACTTTGTTATTGTGATTTCTCAGGAACAACTGCATGGATCTTTGTCAAATTTGGTACACAGGTTCCCCTTGTGGTCTAGTTGTTCAAGACACCTTTTTCTTTCCGTTTCGAAAATCCAATATGGCCACCAGGCGGCCATCTTGGATCTCCCGATGCAACTTTGTTATCGTGATTTCTCAGGAAATATTGCATGGATCTTTCTCAAATTTGGTACATAGGTTCCCCTTGGGGTCTAGTTGTGCAAAATATCCTTTTCGGCCCGATTCGAAAATCTAATATGGCCACCAGGCGCCCATCTTGGATTTCCCCATGAAACTTTGTTATCGTGATTTCTCAAGAAGTACTGCATGGATCTTGCTCAAATTTGATACACAGGTTCCCCTTGTGGTCCAGCGCAAGATACCTTTTTTGGTCCGATTCGAAAATCCAATATGGCCGCCAGGTGGCCATCTTGAATTTCCCCTTGAAACATTGTTATCGTGAATTCTCAGGAACTACTTCATGGATCTTTCTGAAATTTGGTACACAGGTCCCACATGGGGCCTAGTTGTGCAACATACCTTTTTTGGTCCGATTCAAAAATCCAAGTTACGCTTCAAATTAATACGGTATTCCCGAGTTGTGACATTGCATCGCACGAGTCGGTGGATGAAACGGTGGGACATATTCTATATAGTGACTATAGAGAATATCCATACTTTCACCTTCCATATCAAGATGTTCAAATAATTCTGAATTAAAATGCATTTCTTCAAATTTTAAATCAGTTTTCTTTAGTCCAGTTTAGCCTGCCGACGGGTCAGCTACATGAAGGGACGTCACTCTTGTGACACAACATTACAACTCGACAACTGTAGACTACTGCGTGTTTCGATCCAAGGGAGATAATCAGGATTCAGACACAACCGAAGTTTCAACATTACTGTGCGGATCCCTTCAGTATTAAGTATTGTACCATCTTACAATTTTCGAGCATGGTATCTTAAAAGAGATATCTCAAACTAGCCCAGTAAACAGAACAGAATTAGCATTCGTTCCTAATTATAAAATCTTAAGTAGGATTCATAGCTCATGACAAAGGGTCAAAGAAATTTGTCTTCTCTTCCAGTACCCAAAACAAAACAAAATACTACAAAACGAAGACGAAGGGTCCTCCGGACATTCAATTTCAGACTAACTGTGCTCTTTTCTCTTGTACTATAAAAACCGATATAAGTACAGTTTCTAGAAATCTTGAAACTCCTTAAACTTAGAAAGATGATATCCTGGTGTTTTCCATTGTCCCATTTTCGATCTTTTTTGCTCAGATTCGAAATTCTGTAAACAAAATTACAAATCAATCGTTTGTTCTTAGTAACAATGGACAAAAAGATCCTCTTGTCATTAGCTTACAATTATCGGACAATGGTGGGCGCCAAGATCCTTCAGGATCTCTCGTTTTGAATATAGTAGAGCCATCTACAGAACAGAAAAGACCGCTGGACACCACTTGACCTCACATATTTGCATGTGACCTCAGACTTCACTTCCGGTTTCGATCACGTGACCGATAGTGACCTTTGATCCTGGACATGCGCATGGCGCGTAGGGTCAAAGGTTACTTTCGGTCACGTGATCGGAGCCGGAATTGACTTCACAGAGATCATATGCACATTTGTTAGGTCAAGTGGTGTCCAGCCGTCCTTTTACTTGGTGCAGATCACGATACCTATTTATTAATACGAGAGTCAACGAGCGTGTGGGATATGTATCGCACATCATTCTCCGCGAATCGGTTTTGTTTACGTGTCCTATGTTTGACGTCACAATCTGTACACTCTGGACGCAAGGACAACAACTCCGACCGGCGGCAATAACTCTGCTGGCGGCTGCCACAATACCTCCCCAGATTAGAACATTTCTTCCCGATTCGAGGTACAATTTTGCCTTTCAGTTATTTTAATGTGAAAATGTCCGGACATGTCCGGTAACGTCCAGGTCAAATGTCACGTCCCTTGATGAATAGGCCTGCAATTACTGCAACGTGTATCTCCGGGGAATGCATGTTTGCGGTAGGAGTATTGGAGTGGTCATTTTGTTTTTCTTGTGGATTTCACTATGGGGTGTGGCAATTTTTTTCTCAGTCGCACCGTGTAGAAGACACCGGGAGGGGTCTTGTGACCTTGAAATGTTCTGATGACGCATGCGTAGTCCATAGGCAGATCGGGGGTGGACGTTTTGGAGTAGAGATGGGCCACCATTGGTCCGAATGGGCCGCGGGAGGTATCAGTTTGAAGTATTCGTGGGGGAGCGTCCGACTGAGCGGGTGTGACGTGAAAGGAAGGCTACGACGCGCATGAGCAATGGAGGAGTAGTAGCGAAGGTGGGCATTTTTGATGTGCGTAAGGGCATATTTGAGAGATTGCGGGACTGTATCCCATCCAAATAGGCGTGTAGGCTCTCATATCTCGCGGTGTAGACCACGGCTTGTGGGATGCCTAGGTCATCAGTGACGTCATTATTGACGTCATCAGTAAGAGTAGTAACGAAAGCGAAGTCATTTTGGGGGTGCGTAGGGTGTGTTTGAGTGGTCCAAATGGGTCATGAGAGGTGTCATTGTGTAGCACTCGTGGAGGAGCGTCCGATTGGATGGGTCGGTCATGGAAGTAACACAATGGCGCGCATGGGCAGACACGGAATAGTGGGGAATGGGCATTGGACTGGACGTTTTGGGGTCGAGATGGACTACTATTGTTCCGAGTGAGGCGTGAGTGATATCAGATTGAAGCACGCGTGGGGGAGCGTTCGACTGGATGGGTAGATCGTGTAAATGACGTTATTCAGCGCATGCGCAGTAGAAAAAATGCATTGGAATGGACGTTTTGAGGTTGAGGTGGATCACTATTGGTCCGAATGGACCGTATGGTGTGTCATGTTGAAACATTTGTGAGGGAGCCTCGGACTGGATGGGTGCGTAGTGGAAATACCGTCAATCTGCGCATGCACAGTAGAAAAAGGGTATTGGAATGGATGTTTGGGTGTCGCGATGGAACAACTGTTGATTCAAATGGGTCGTGTGATTTGTCCTTGTGAAGCACTCGTAGAGTAAAATCAGACTGGGAGTGATATGCGCCTGCGCACTCGGGGAGTAGTAGAGAAAGGGGAGTTCCGAAGTGCAAAAGCGTGTGTTTGGGGAGATGGGGCCATGTTTGCTCGAGCTACCGGATAGAGTTACTTCAGCGGAGGCGTGTGTGTGGAGGAGGAGGAGGAAGAGAAGGGAGTGAAGGAGGAGGAGGAACAAGTGAGGTTGAATGAGTAACTGAGTGTAATATAAAGTCGTTTGTAAACTATTAGCATCAGGCTGTATCCAAACATGAGTAGTATCCCATTGAAGTTCTTATCGGGAAGAGCCCGACTGGTGGTGATACGCGTGAGGGGAGTTTCAGAGAGGCTGACTATGACCCAGACACTTCAAGGAAATATGTATAGCAATACTTGCAGCGAGAGAAGGGGAATCCCACACAACATCTTAAAGCCTATGTTAATGCCCTAACGCTTTAGCATAACGCCTTAACGCCGTAGCATAACGCCTCGACGCCTTGATGCAGACAGATGAGAGAAAGAAAGATCAACTCGTTCACAAGTTTTCAGATAGTTTATTCTCCCCCAATGTTACATCATATACAAGCTGGGGGAGCCGCGTTGGATATGTTTACAAATCAGGCATGCTCTTGTCCAATCCGAAGCCGCCATTGGCGCTGCATCTGTCATATTAGTTCTTGCCTGTTAGATGTATTGTCGGCTGCTCTTGTCCAATCAGAAGCCGTCTTTTCAGAAAGTTCAATTTTCGGTCATGTTCGCTCTGATACATTTGTTCTAGTCGTATTCCGGCAGGTTACGATACTTTAACGGCAACATGTTCTGGAACAACTGTTTGCCCATTGTGATCGCATTTTGCAGGGTCTCGGTGGGTGATAGTCCCATATCCTCTTCCAAGTGACGCTTGGTCTTCATGATGGACCTGCGCCTGGGGTCGACTTTCATTTCAAACGGTAGCAGGCTATATCGTTCATAGATCACCATGGCTCTTTTCCTGACGCAGGGGCACATTTTGATGTACGCCTGTTGTAAGTTATCCTGTCCGGCGTCTTCGATCGCCGCAGTGTGAGTATTAATAGTTTCATGCACAATACGATCCTTCCTCACTTCCCTGGGATGTAGGCTGACTATCTGAGGTCAAGCTCTTCGTATCAGTAGAAAGACTCTCAGCAGTCTCTGTTTCGGTATCAGTCGGTGGACTCTCAGAATCAGCTGGTATATTCTCAGCATCCGCCTCAGTGGACTCCTCGGTGTCTTCAATCCCATATATATTCTTCTGTTGTCGCATCATATCGTAATGTCCGGTGAACGTGCGTTTGCCCTCAGAGCATGTATAACCTATGTTGACGGTTGAACGTCGACTGTGCACGTTTTGGCATTTTATGAACAGTAACGCCCGCCAACGCCAAGCTTAACCCTACCTGACCTGGGCGGGGGAGCACTTTCCGCCCCCCACCCCCCTGTTGGTTTTTTGCCCTTATCTCCGGAATGACGGCAAATTGAGTGCTGAAACTTCGTGACTTTTCCGATTATCATATTGGGGTCATTTTGAGCCTATTTGCATGACCCCCCGAGCAGAGGATCATGAGTAAATTCAAAATGGCGGCCAGGTGGGGTACCAGAAAAGTAAAAAAAATTCGTCATATTTTTTCAAAAAATTTGCTTTTCTGTATGGAAAAGTGGGTGAAATCTATTTTATTTCATATCAGATTATTATTTACTAATTTATCATGCAGTTTTTGCGAATAAAAAGCAAAAATAAAAAATTCGAAAATTCTGACATAAAAAATGGTCCAAAAATGTTCTTTTTGAAAATGACGTCACAGTGACGTCATTATGGCGGCCATCTTGATATAGTGTGGTAAGTTTCAGCCCTCTAGTCTTAGCAAAAGCGAAAGTAAATAGATGGGGGGCACTTTCCGCCCGTCCCCAGGCTGCGGTACACACCAAATCGCCCAGGCCAGATAGGGTTAACGCTTCAACGCCCTGGTGAACTATCTTAGAGGCTCTGATTGTTCAAGATATTCCATGGAATTGACAATAATTCATCGAAATGCAGTGGCGTCTGTCAACGCCTGTCGTGACGCCTTATAACGCCCTATCTTAACGCCTTAGCGCCCGTCGTTACGCCTTAACGCCCGTCGTTGCTCCTTAACGCCCGTCGTTGCTCCTTAACGCCCGTCGTTGCGCCTTAACGCCCGTCGTTACGCTTTAACGCCCGACGTTACGCCTTAACGACTGTCTCAAAGTCTTAACACCCTATCTTAACGCCTTAACACCTTATCTTAACGCCTTAACGCCCTAGCTTAACGCCTTAACGCCCTATAGTAACGAGCTTTAACGCCTTAACACATGTGTGGTACACACTAACCCGTCGGGCATAGGTTACATCAGAGTGCTGGTGTACCACACATGCATTAAGGTGTTAGAGCTCGACGTGCATTCCAGCAGTGAATGAAGGATATATAAACTAGTATTCAGCGACAGATAACTTTTGCTGACGTCGGTTTCACGCCACTCATCCAGTCGGATGCTCCCCCACGAGTGCTTTGCTATGACGTCTCCCACGGCTCAATCGGACCAATAATGGTCCACACCGACCACAAAACATCCATTTGCATGCACTGTTTCTCAGTTCCACACCACACTCATCCACATTGGACATTTGCCTATTACCTTTGTGACGTCACCGGTTCCGGTCACATGACCCCCGTGCATTCCCATTCTGAGCAACAACAAAACGTCCATTCTCATGCTCTTTTTCTACTGCGCATGCGCTGAATGACGTCAGTTCCACGCCACACTCATCCAGTCGGATGCTTCCCCACAAGTGCCTCACTATTTCATCTCCCACGGCCCAATCGAACCAGTAGTGGTCCACTTCGACACCAAACCATCGATTAATATGCATTTTTTTCTGGTGTGCATGCGCAGAATGACGTCAGTTCCACGCTACACTCACCCAGCCGGATGAACCTCCACGAGTGCTTCACTATGGCACCTCTCCTGGTTCAATCGGATCAATAGTGGTCCACCTCGACCCCAAAACATTCATTCGAATGCCCTTTGTCTAGCGCGCACGCGCTAAATGACACCAGTTCCAGGTCACATCCATCCAGTCGGGTGCTCCTCCACGAGTGCTTCACTATGACACCTCCCTCGACCCATCCGGGTCAATACTGCCCTACCCCCCTCCCCCCCCCCCCGACCCCAAACCGCCCAAAACTAAACCAATTTCAAGGATTAGCTCATAGCGCTGAATTAATTTCTTTGTTTAAAAATCAAATTCCGCAAATAGGTAACATTTCTAGTCCGTATCTATGGATATCGCTTGCTATTCAATTCGGGAATATGTTTGCCACTGAGATCAAGTCATTTCGAAGTGCGAAATATCAGGGCTAGTTCGCTAAACAGGGTCCTTGTGTAAGAGAATGATGTCGAATGGACTACTTTTCTCGGCATTTCCTTTTGATACATTAGCTCATTGCATTCACAAAAATGACTGTCAAGGTAAAGTAAATGTATCAAAATCAAACTGAAAACTCCCAGGAATTCATTTTTCAATTTATTCTTGCTTTACATAAATGACCCCACAGAGGGCATCATCAATAACATCCGTTTATTTGCCGATGACACATGTTTGTATGTGATATCGGAGAATATTACAAACCTAAGTGTCAGAACAAAACTAGATTTTAGACCTGAATCGTTTCGAGGAATGGGCAAAGATGTAGTTTATAGTTGATTTCAACGCCACCAAAACTACATGTAGATCGCTGTTAGTATCCAGACGACGATCCCCTTCGACCACACAAACTACCTTTAACAATATCGTTATTGATCATCTGACTCTCATGAACATCTTGGACTGACTTTTAGTAAAGATGGTACGTGGAAAGACCATATGGAAAATATTCTTGCAGAAGGTCAAAAGAAGTTATTTATTTTTAAAAGTCTTAATACATTCTGGACAGAAAATGCCTTGAGATAATGTACAAAAGCTTCATAAGGCCCTGTCTCGAGTATGCTGATGTAGTATGGGACAACCTCACCAAACTAAACATTGACAGACTTGAATCAGTTCAAAAAGAATCTCTACGCGTCATAACTGGACTAACAAGGAGTGCCCCAGATTATCTTCTCTATGAAGAATCTGGATTTCATTCACTCGCCTCCACACGTGTCAAACAGACTTCCACCGTTACCAAGTGCTCGAAATCCGTATCCCTCGAGATATTCTTTTAATGTAACTCTCTATCTTTGCAGAACTGAATTCTTCAAATAATCTGGAATACTCTTCCTGAAAATATCAAAGGAATTTCTAACACAACTGAATTTAAACTGAAACTGCACACCCTTTACAAACTAAATATTCCATCAGTTTGATATGATGTTGGTAATAGATCCATGAATATTATATTGTGTCGTCTACGTAATGGTTGTAGTTCATTGAACGGCGATTTATTTAATAATTTTATATCAGATTTTCCATCATGTCTGTGTGGTTATTACGACGAAAGCGCCGAAAATTATCTGTTATATTGTCCAATTTTCTTAGCGCGTAGAAAAAAAATCACAAACGAAACCAGGGCGGCTGGATTCACCAGCGATCTAACTGCATCAGTGTTACTATATGGGACAAATAATGCCCCCATTGAAGTAAATTTACATATTAGCGAAATAGTTTGTACTTATGTTCTGGAAAGCAAAAGATTTACAAAGACCTGATTTCCACCTACGTTATATATGTTATTTTCACAATTCACTCTCAGAAACGTTTTCTCAGACCATTCCCTAGAACGACCGTATACCACCTACGTCCGTTAGGGAACGGAAGTTATTTCCTTATTCATTATTCCCGTTTCGATATTCTAAATCGCGCTATGTGAAAGTAGTAACCTTATTGAAAATCGATATATTTCGACAAACATTATGTTTTTCCTAACACGAATGGGACCATGTTTTCCCCAATAAATTTTCTTCGCTGTGAATATAAATTTGAGAACAATACTTCAAAATGTGTGCTATTAAGAACATTTCTAAAGGGTCGTAGTAAAATCTGTGTACATTCCACAACATTTTGCTAGCCACTTTTAGAGTGGGCTACATATCTTCTTAATGCATTTATCTATCTTTCTGACTCATTTTTGAGCGTTTAAAGTGGAGATGTCATACCCTCCGAGACAGCGCTAAATGGGTATGATCTGGATATGGTCAATTTACACCGACTGTATTTGTTGCTTTCAATCACCCAGAAATCGAATTTGCGCCTCTTTTAGGGTGGTCTAGATATCTTCCTAATACATTTATCTACTTTCTGGCCCATTTTGGGCGTTTAAAGTGGAGATGCCATACCCTCCGAGACAGCGCCAAATCGGTATTATCTGGATATGGTCAATTTACACCGACTGTATTTGTTGCTCCCGATCACCCAGAAATCGAATTTGCGCCACTTTTAGAGTGGTCTAGATATCTTCCTAATACATTTATCTATCTTTCTGACCCATTTTGGGGTATTTAAAGTGGAGCTGACATACCCTCCGAGACAGCGCTAAATGGGTATTATCTGAATATTTTATACTTTGCATCGACTCTATTTGTTGCTCCCAATCACCTAGGAGAGTATGGCAGCTCCAATTTTTTATAATTTACACCGACCTCTATTTGCTGCTCCCAATCACAGAAATCGAATTTGTGCGACATTTAGAGTGGTCTAGATATCTTCCTGATACAATTATCTATCTTTCTGGCTCATTTTGGGGTGTTTAAATTGGAGCTGCCATACCCTCCCAGAGAGCGCTAAATGGGTATTATCTGGATATTTTATACTTTACACCGACCTCTATTTGTTGCTCACAATCACACAGAAATCGAATTTGTGCGACTTTTAGAGTGGTCTAGATATCTTCCTAATACAATCATCTATCTTTCTGACTCATTTTTGGGTGTTTAAATTGGAGCTGCCATGCCAGCGCTAAATGGGTATTATCTGGATATTTTATATTTTACAGCGACTCTATTTGTTGCTCCCAATCACCCAGGAGGGTATGGCAGCTCCAATTTAAACACCCAAAAATGAGCCAGAAAGATAGATAAATGTATTAGAAAGATATGTAGACCACTCTAAAAGTGGCACAAATTCGATTTCTGGGTGATTGGGAGCAACAAGTCGGTGTAAATTGACCATATCGAGATAATACCCATTTAGTGCTGTCTCGGAGGGTATGGCAGCTTCAATTTAAACACACAAAAATGAGTCAGAAATATAGATAAATGTATCAGGAAGATATGTAGACCACTCTAAAAGTGGCTAGCAAAATATTGTGGAATGCACATAGATTTAACTACGACCCTTTAGAAATGTTCTTAATAGCACACATTTTATATTTGCAGCACTGAAAATTTATTGTGGAAAAAATGGTCCCATTTGTGTTATGAAAGACGTAATGGTTGTCGAAATACATCGATTTTCGTGGAGGCTACTACTTTCACATAACGCGATTTAGAATATCGAAACGGGAATAAGTAATAGGGAAATAACTTCAGCGACGTTACAGAAGAATAGTATTTCACATCAGACATCTGTTTACCTGTGATAATAAAAAACAAATCGGTAAATTTGGACCAGTCACCATGAGTAGGAAATGTCTTACTGGTATGTTTGGAAGCGGTACATGATTATTATCCCAATGGATATGCTCGCAATTTATTTAGGTCCTGTGCTATTCTGTGCTTCAATATGCGGATAGCGTTAACCTGCAAATTTTGCCCAGATAGTTATGCCAAACTAAGAAGCCAAACTTTTTCACTATCTCCAAAACCAGCCTATTTGCATACCCCTCCGGGTAATTATCTGTAAATTCATAAGAGCTACCGTGAGGCGTGACATTCGTTGTTTTCTTCCATTTTATCCAATTTTCACTCACATAATTGTCCAACATTATTTTTTAATAGATTATGTAGTTTGTTCGGGAAAATGAAAATTCGGAAAATCTTTTTTTTGGGCATATGACTTCACTGTGACATCATCAGAGAAGTCATCGTGACTTGTTTTACATGTTCTTATACTGTTTGACCCCAAGATATATTGGGAGAAGTCTCCACGGTCTAGACCCAGTAACAAGAAAATAATTGGGGGATGGTCCCTGCTCAGGTCTCGTTAGATCTCAATACACCAAACCAGGTGGGATTAAGCCTACGTGTTGTATATATCGGACAGTATTATCCCATATCGTTTATCCGGGGGCTACTATATTCTGATTTGTATTGCCCGGGGAAGTATAGTCAGGAGATTAATACTGCATGTAGTCGATACTATCAAGAGGTAATACGTCAACCGACAATGAATGGACCAATGATTGATAGCCTATTAATTCGTGATAATAAACAATTTTTTGTTGTCGCCACACGCAATTTCCACGAAACCATCTGCTGCACAGCAGCATGACATGATATGGACATGGTATGGAGATTTTGTTAGCATATATAAACTCGTTATAACCAGGTATAAAGTCGTTATCAAGGAATAACGGCTCGTAGTTAAAGTCCGTCCATTTTAATTAGACGTTTACTTTGGAGCTTGTCAAAAATTAATCGTTAACTGTTGCTCAATCAGTCGTTTCTGACGAGGGTAAATGGGTGGTTAAAGGTTATCCAAAGTATCGTTGTTTCAATTAGGTATTCGTGCTGAATTGGATATTGTACTGCTTCAGGAGCAGATCCCGAATTTTACGTAACATTTTTTTTTTTCTGATCACATTCTCCCCATGTTTTCCTTAGATGAATCTGATTTCAACATCATGCTTTCACACGCGAAATATGCTAGCGAGATACACTGCAAAGTATATCGTTTTCAATCTCATTTGTCTAAAAAAGACAAAAATATTCTGGATAGGCCAGTAGCCCATCCGCATGGTATTGATCTTGGATGAAACCCTTGTCGGCAAACATGTTAAATTCATCACCTTGGTCTAGCATTAAACATCCAGAACATTCGAAGGGCCGGTACGTATAAAAGATAGATGATTCTGTATCCATACTGAATATATTAGACGACATCGTCAGAACTTGGAAAGCGAATTTCACCCAACTTTTATCCATTTGGACCTCAAAATAATTTAACTGTCATGCGGGTTGTATCGAACATTCCTTAATCCTCAGCCAACATAAATCTATCTTTTTTCGGCATGCATGTAAGTATTCATTCGTAAAAAATAAGGCCATCATTATTTTGTAAACAGTAATTTTGCCAACTCTTTTTACGGTATCTATCATTAAGAAGCTAAAATGATAATTGTCCTCTGAAACCATATCACCCCAACTTTAGCATGGATACCAATCTAAAACACGACCATGAATTACGTTACCGATTTTATTTTGACAGCATTTTACCTCCAAAAAAGACCTCTGTTGCATTAATCCCAATCATCAACCTCAAGTGAAACTGATAGACATCATGGATACTCAAACAAAAGCATCAACAGTAAGAAAAGACACATTTCACCTTCTTTTGATTGCACCTCGTCTGACCCAAAGTTGATCCTAAATGAGTTAAAATTGGTCCCTACTGCAATACCTTACCTGAAATAATTAGTAGCCCTCTTCCAAAAAAAAAACACGATACAAAGGCTACAATTTTCCGACTGAAATGTTGACCTAATTGATACTAATTTAATTGTGTCCAAGTCTACCTTGAACCTCATCCAACATAGAATACACTGAGCATGGATGTTCATTGTGCCATCAATATTGAGTAAACGGTAGTTAATATCCATGACCTTGAATCAGGTTAATTATATATATATATATATATATATATATATATATATATATATATCGACAGTTACAGATTCAGGCAATTTAATTTGGAGCTGTAATATTAGAATATTTGAATTTAACCGAATCAATTTAAAAATACGGCTTTTGTTATACGTTGCTAATAACTTCTAGTTAGTTCCCCAACAATGTTCACATACCCATTCGAGACATTTCAAACCCCCAAGTTTCTCACATCGTATTTTGTTTTACATATGAAAAGAAGACATAATTTGCATTCGTTAAAGACTTCGTTTGACCCTAAAGTGACCCTAAATGATCCCAATTCCAATGAATAATGTACTATCAATACCGACGTTAAAGCATCACACTGCCTAAGACTAATTTGGCGTCTATACCCAATGGTAACAAACATCACCATGGAAATTAAAGTAGGAGCGATTTCTACCGATTTTTGAACTGATTTTGATCTAGAAAAGTGACCCCAAAATGAGATTAAATACCATAAATCCGGGTGGTATCCTATGCCACCTGAACCTTACCACACAAAGAACTAATTTACCCATTGGCAACAAACAATGCCATCAAAAAGTTACATTAGGTGGCCATGGCCGGTCATCAGATATTCGTCGTAAACTGTTTTCCTCGAAGTATAATTTACATTATTATATCTTCATACTTATATTCTTAGTTATATTCCTTCATTATGAAACACTCTGCCAGAAAATACTTACTCGGGTGAGAATCTAACTCACGAACAGCTCGCCAATTCAATCCATTTCACAAGTACAGCTGTTCTCCACTAGACCCGTAACTCAGTTGGTAGAGCAGTGGGACGGTATCCCCTACGTCGGGAGCTCGATTCTCACCCGAGCCAATATTTTCTGGCATGGTGTTTCGCAATGTAGGAATATAATTATATTATCATTTTCTCTGAAGATTACAGCAAGTATTTTCTTAGATCAACCTGAAACATCGGTCTGGCATAATGAAGTGAACTACGCGGAATAAATGATCCACATAAGCAGATCATGATGCTGGGAACAGTGACTTAATCTGCGAATTAATACTCATCTACTCCATACAGCGTCAATGTAATATTGTTATATTTTACTGAGAAAAGAATCCAGCCTATTTTCGCATTTCCATGCCCTTGTGATACTTCTGTCTGGGTATCGAAAACAATTTCATTGGTGGTTGTCAGCTTAACAATGAAGAAATTTGTAACATATCATGCATATTGCGCCTTGATATAAATGGATGCCGGACCTTTCTTTGCCTGACTTGGAAACGACAATAAACATCACCATTAATTTTGACATGGAGAACGGTTGTCAAATGCAGACTAGTACTCTCAGCAGTAGGCTATCGATGTTGTTCACTCTGACAGCCGCCGAGAAGCTAATATAACCTGTTCCACTAATTGATAGTAGCCCGCGCATTTCACGTTGGTAAGCGGGGTAAATTGAGCGATAAATTCTACCACGTCTATCCAGTGGAAACAATGGACCATTTACAGGCAAAAAATGACCATTGGATCCTATAGTTTACTTCTTTTACATATTCTCTATCATTTTAGTTCTACAGTAATTTCCCAAGCTTTTTTGTACTAATTCGCAGGTAACCGCTGTCATTAGACAGTCACTATTCAGTTACATTTGACAGGTCTACCCTATGCATTGGCTGGTCCAATTTAACGCTTTAATATCACGTGTAAATTTTGCATATAGCTAAATGGATGTACTTTTTTTATAAGTAATAAAGTAAATATCTGCAGTAACAGTTACATAATCATGATCACAATAATAGAATCTGGCAGAAGGACACTATTGAATGGAACATTATCATATGAAGTTAAATATTCTTACAGTTCAGGTTCAGGTACAGATCAACCAGAAACGGAATAGCCACAAGTGCGTGCATGAATATTAGTACTGTCCGAGATACATTGTGAGATTATTTAGGTTACTGTCACATACTTCATCGTGTACTACAATAACATATGGAAATTGCTATAGTCTAAATTTTCTTTCTTTTCTTGTCCATATATTAGCGAACGCAGTACGAGTGGGCCGAAGGGCCGCTCATGAAGTAGACGTCCATAGCTATTGCATGTATGTGATGCAAGAGAACAAACAATCAAACGACAAGTATAACTAATCCATTGTACGAACAATATTTGCAACAACAACACTATGTTACATTTTATAATTTCGAATCTGTATATAACTGGCCCTGAGGATAGACCTATCGGTACATTTTATAACCTATCGGTACAAACGTTATACAACTCGTAATAAAACGCACCAAAATCCGACTGAAACAGGATCAACTTACCTGTGATCTTCCTTGCCACCGAAAATTTTTGTCCTCCGTCACGCGATATGTACTGAAACTGGTCAACCTCCTTTTACATGGTCAAGTCACCTCTCACAAAATCGAGAATATAACGAACTCAGCGGGTCTCCTAGATCCGAGTAAAAGAAAAATATTAAAATTGCAATAATACAGGTTTGAACATGTAATGTATAAACTAAAGATAGTGCCACGGCACTGTAGCTCATCTGGCTGTAACTGGAGAAAGTAGCTGTGATCAATTTTTACTAAAGAACTGCAACAGATGAGTTTCCTACTTGTGTTGTCCCCCTGAACACTAAATGATCCATGCAGTTATTTCTTGAGATTTCATGATAAAGTTTCATGGGAAATTCAAGATGCGGCCATATTGGATTTTCAAGATGGACCAAAAAAGGGGTCTTGCACAACTGGATCACAAGAGGAACCTGTGTATCAAGATCCATGCAATAATTTCCTGAGAAATCACGATAACAAAATTTCATGGGGAAATTCATGATGGCCGCCTGGTGGCCATATCCCCAAGGGGAACCTGTGTACCAAATCTGAGAAAGATCCATGCAGTAGTTCCTGAGAAATCGTGATAACAAAGTTTCATGGTGAAATCTAAGATGGCCACCTGATGGCCATACTGGACTTTCGAATCAAATAGAACTAGACCCCAAGCGGAACCTGTGTACCAAATTTGAGAAAGAACCATGCAGTACTTCCTGAGAAATCGCAGTAACAATGTTTCATGGGGAAATCCAAGATGGCCGCCTGGTGGTCATATTGGATTTTTAAATCAGACCACAAAAGGTATCTTGGACAACTGGACCCCAAGGGAAACCTGTGTACCAAATTTGAGAAAGATCTATGCAGTAGTTCCTGAGAAATCGCGATAACAATGTTTCACCAAGAAATCCAAGATGGCCGGCTGTTGGCCATATTGGATTCTTGAATCAGACCACAAAAGGCATCTTGCACAACTAGACCCCAAGGGGAACCTGTGTACCAAATTTGAGAAAGATCCATACAGTAGTTCCTGAGAAATCGCGATAACAAACTTTCATGGGGAAATCCAAGAAGGCCGCCTGGTGGCCATATTGGATATTCAAATTGGACCAAAGTACACATGTTGTACAACTAGACCCAAAGGGGAACCGTTGTACCAAATTTGAGAAAGACCCATGAAGTAGTTACCGAAAAATAATGATGACAAGATTTCACTGGCAAATTCAAGATGGCCGCCATGGCAGCCATATTTAAAATCTTATCGACACGGCATGAACAAATTCTGGTGTAGTCATTGCGGGGAACATGCATGCCAAGTTTCAGCTTAATCGTCCAAGCGGTTTCAGAGAAGAAGATGTTTACGCACGACGGACGACGGACGACGCACGACGGGCGACGGACAATCAGGCCATGACATAAGCCCATCCGACATTCGGCCCAGATGAGCTAAAAACGTTGTTGTATTGGCGCGTTGTGATTCTACAGCTAACGATGTTGAACATCCTAGAACTTCTACGCAACAATGACTGGGATTCTCCTGACAACGAGGATTTCCCTTGAAATAGAAAAAAAAAGTTCCGTAATGGTACAGACATCTCACAGTCGGATTTTGGTGCGTTTTATTACGAGTTGCATAACGTTTGTACCGATAGGTTATAAAATGTACAGATGGGTTTATCCCAAGGACCAGTTATATTCAGATTCGAAATTCCTGGAAGATAAAACATAGCTCCGGTGGGGCCTTCCTCTAAGCGGTCAAACAAGGCCTCCTTCGCCCGCGGAAACTTCCAAGGCCAGTTCGAGCCTGCCTCAAATTTCGAGGATCAGACATTTTCAACAATATATCAGGACCAATATTTCTCAGAAAGAAAATTTTACCGATACTTGCAACGGAACCCTGTGATGTCATAATTCAAAACTTTTTCGTTTAATTTTGTATTTTTTCCCGAATTTGACCTGTTTTAATCGGATTTTTATGAAATTTTAAAATAAAAATGCACAACTCACTGAATTTAACTGACACGAGACAAATTGGTCTCGCTATATTGTCAAAAACTTTTTGAAAAGTGTTTTTCTAAATGTGAAACAGACAAGTAATTTACCATTTCGAGGATTAGGTGTCATATGAAATAAAACTCATGTCACAAGCAGAAACTGAGGAATTCTGTAATTCTTGAAAACAGAAGTTATTCTAAAAGTGGCGTATATGTTAATCTTAGACTTTATTTTTGGAAATTAATTATTTCTAGCAGTTTAAAGTCTTGTAGATGGTGTGAGTGAGTGAGTTAGGGTTTAACGTCGTGTTCAGCGCTATTTCGGCCATACAACGACAATATAACTAACAACGATATGTTTAGCTGGACATGTGTGACTATCCATGTACAGTCATCATGTAGAGAAAGTTTATCTTCCCCTCGTGGCAACATACATGGCACAAAACTCATGCTGCTCATCCACTTGGGAGCGTCTTGAAGATAGCGGTCGTTTACTATTTTGTAATAACTTTGATTATCTCTTCCTGAATCTTTTACTTCATTAGGACAATTACATTCAACTGCAAATACGAAACATGGAAAACATTTGTACATCCATACAGTTTTCTCTCGCAATTTAGCCCCCTAGCAGTTCCATTTCACATGTCCATTGTATTTAGCTGTTTCTTTTATTACAAGCGTATGAATCTGATAATAACCAAAGTACTTAAAGTACTGATATCGGGTTTACTTGCATCTGAGGGGTTTATAAGTCCAATATTTGTGATCATTTACCTCTATCGGGCCTGGGCGATTTAGGGTGTACCGCAGCCGGGGAGAGGGAGTGCCCCCTATATATTTTCGCCATCGCTAAGGCTAGGGTGCTGAAACTTACCACACTATATCAATGGGTCAAGCGCTACAAGAAAATATAAAAAATCCAAGATGGCCGCCAACATGACGTCAATGTGACGTCATTTTCAAAAAGAGCATTTTTGGACCAGTTTTTTGTCAGAATTTTCGAATTTTTTATTTTTGTTTTTTCTTCGCAAAAACTGCATGATAAATTAGCAAAAAATAATTTGGTATGAAATAAAATAGATTTTACCCACTTTTCCATACAGAAACGCGAAAAGTTTGAAGAAATATGACGAAAACATCACTTTTCTGGTACCCTACATGACCGTCATTTTGAATTTTCCCATGATCCTCTGCTCGGAGGGTCGTGCAAATAGGTTCAAAATGACTCCAATATGATAATCTAAAAAGTCAAGAAGTTTCAGTTTTCAATTTTTTGTCGTTCCGGAGATAATAGCAAAAAAACAACATGGGTAGGGGGCGGAAAATGCCCCCCTCCCCCCAAGGCCAGGTAGGGTTAAGGGATGGAAGGTGGTGTTCGCTTTACATAGGAAATCGTCCACAAGCTGTTTGGTTTGCAGGGCCAAACTTTCACTTCTATCAAAATGATATAAATTGAAGCATTTTGTACAGCCTACATGCTGAATTATAAGACACGAAATAATGAAGGGTTGCAGATGCACGAAAACGGAATTATGACGCGTATTTTTTATGCACTTTTCGGTGCAGATTTTCTTTTGTTACAAAAATAGGACAACTTTAACCAAAACCAATTTCAGCTATTTTGAACAACAAATAAATATGATTTTAGTTAAAGGTGTCATAATTTCGCAACAAGAGAAAATGCCGACTGTAAATGCACCGAAAAGTGCAAAATATGCCAATACGGCAGGTTTGAACCACTGTGGGTCTGGTTGTGTTTATCTGTGAGCCTTGATTATTCTTTATGTGATAATTCAGTATGTAGGCTTTAAAAAATGATCAATTTGGCGCTTTTTAGACAAAAATTAGCCCCACCAGATGTGTGTATCAAAAATGCATAGAGGACGATTCCCTATATCTAAAGTGAACACAACCTTTGTGATCGTACAACAGAAGTTCCATGGATCGGTTTTCGATGGACCGTGACGAATGGCGTAACCACAATACAGCGGGTTTTTATGGATACATCTCTATACAGGATGTGTACCGGTATTCACATTTTTTCTAGAGCATAAAACTTCGATTTTTGTCAAATGTGGATACGAATCCTATATAAGAGATGTATCCACATTGTACCCACATTTATATAATTTCCATACTTATTTAATCTGTGAGAAAATAAATCTACTAAACAGACAAGAAAATCTTCAGACATCGCGATCGAGGACAAGTTCAGAAAATTCGCCATTCAACGATCCTTTTTTTAACAACTTTTCGCTATAAATCAAGATACTGTATTATCACAGTGTTATTTTAAATGCTAAATAATCACGGTTTCACAGAAATGCTGAATTATTTTTTTTTAATTCATATGGATGGGAAAGAAAAATTATAAATCTAGAAAACGAACCGATCTTGTTTATAGTTCATTGACTTCGTATGTCGTTTAAAAAGTGTGCTGATTGATTGAATAACGTGTGGGTGGAGCCAATATGCACTGTTCAGCCAATCAAATTCAAGATTACTTGCACTCAGGGAAATTCTGATTTGGGATGAAAGTTTATCGTGCGACGGGATCGAGATATCTTATCTCTTTTCCATCCATACCAGCAAAAAGAAAACACGCCAGGTTTTTATCCTGTGTAACCATAATCAGATATGTTATAAGAGTTTTGTGCAAAACTGTCAGTCGTTCCTATTTCGAAATTATAACGGAAAAAAAACAACTTTCGCCAAAATTTCTACCAGAGCTTTGCCGCAATTTTATTCAGTTCTCATGTTGATAATTGATCAAGTAAGGTGGGTTTAAAAATGTGGATACATCACCAAAAAAGCAGCTGTATCCAAAAATTGAAAATTCTTTCTTTTCGGTGATTTTAAAATGTGGATATACATACATAATTTGTATCCACAAAAACCCGCTATATTGTGGTCACGCCCGGAGAATAACTACCCTTCCCGCCGTAACAAATGATACCGGATAAAATAGATTGGAAAGGCAAATTTTAAAAGAAATTGTAAACATAAAATTTACTACCATAATGTTCCAATTATCGCGTTCAATGCACAAGCTATCGTACATTGCAAATGTGTATATGACTGTCAGACAGAAGAACGGTATTTTTTTTGATGATTGCTGTAATGGGCATCAAATGAGAACAGTCTCCGGGCAGGAGATCAAAACTACACATGTGCAGAAGAAAAAAAACAACTGAAAACTGATAACAGAGTACCCTAGGCAAACTCGACAAAAAATGAATGGCCAAGATCTACCATTCATCATGTTAACCCTACCCGACCTGGGGGAGGGCACTTTCTGTCCCCTGTTGTTCTTTGCTCCTATCCTCCTGTGAGTTATTTTACACAATGCAAAGAAAAACACACTGAATTGGAGCTGCGAGCAGCATCGAGTCGGGGATCAGGTCTACACAGGGCCTAGTATCCAGGCCTATGCCGGAATGTGGCCGCCAAACCGTTCAGCCAATCGACAGTATTTTTCATTCAGTGTAACAGACCATTGCCTTCACAATATATCTCATCTTCCTTGTAATCTGTACCTATCAAGGTTCAAGAGAACAAACGCTTGCAATATGGACAAGGTTTATCACAAAATCCGTGTGTTCATATTCCAACAATTTTGATTGGTCGATGGCGGCCATCTTTTTCAACGAATGAACTTTTTCAATCTAAGAACAAGAGAACTCGATCCAGTGATCATCTGTACCAAGTTTTACAACGATCGGCTTAGCAGTTTCAGAGGAGACGATCGTTGAATATGGCTGCCTGGTGGCCATATTGGATTTTCGAATCGGACCAGAAAAGGTACACACGTAAATTCCCCCCGCGACGGTGCCTATCGGCATGGTAATCAGTGTGATCACTAGAATGGTCCGGAATGGTGACGACCGGGTCCAGAATGGTGACGAGCGTATCGTCATCACTCGTGACCATTCCTATGGTCACAAAGTTTACCGTGCCGATCGTCACCATTCGTTTGACAATCGTGTGTACCGCTCCGGTACACAGGCGCATGTTTACCGTCTGTGTAAACGTGTAACTCTTCTGTATTTCAGGGTACATAAAGTATTCGGTCTGCTGTCCGTTGTGTTATAAATATCAGTTATTGTACCTGCTGGGAGATTTATTGAATGTGTCCGAGGATGGACACGCCACTACGGACACGAATGGTGCACGAACGGTACCTGCGCAGACACAAGCAAATAGTTTTTGAAACGCCGGCACTGCGTAGACCTCTTTTACGTACGGAGGCTTATTTAGTCTGCTTCTCGTGGCGCGTTCATCACTGTTTGAATTCATCCAGAACAGCAACAACATCATATTTAACGAGTAACAGCAGCTGGCGACTCAGCAGTCGACTTGGAGCGTGTCCGTCTTTTCGCTGTGCGGCGAGAACAGTCGACAATGAGACAGGCCTGCTATTAATCAGTTAAAGAGAACAGAACCAGAAAAAAAACACCATGGAATATGAAGGAAAAGGAAACAGAAAAAGTTTGATCTGCCATGCACTGATGATGCAGGCTGCCGACGTCAAATCGTCATCGAACAGGTGAACGAGCGAAGTATTTCATGTGAAAAAATAATTTTGATTTTGAAAATGGACTGTGGCAGGTAATTGTAGTTGAGTAGATGGAAGGGGAAGGGGGAATGCTTACATTAACACAATTGTTTTGGTGATGTGACGATGTGTACTGGAATGGTTAAGGGGAATGAGAAAGGGAGGGGGGCGAGGTAGGTGGAATCTTGAACTTGCAGGAAGCCCAGAAATTAATAACTGTATTTCAGAACGGGAATGGGATAACATACGGAAAATTTATTTTCCCAAGATGACAGAAAAATGCTCTGAAACCTCCAAAACCAGTGCTAAAAATTATACTGAGAGTAACCCCCATGTCAATGCAGATATATTCTTCATGTACAAAAGATGGTTTCTATTTAAAGATCGGAATATCAGTCATGGTCAAGCATATGTTAATAATTATAAAGGTCTGGTCCGTCATTCATCTGTCGTCCATCAAAGAATAACCATGTGCATAACTAGCTAAGATTCATAGCGTCTCCCTTCCCTGGTCAACGCTATGCCGACGCTATGTCGACGAGAAATACATTTCCCTGGTGGTAACTGGAACATCTCCATGGCGCACTTATTATTACCTTTACGCCCTATTGGACCTTCATTAACTTGAGAAAATGGGCCGCCATGAATAAAAATACAGAAATGGCAGACTAAATGACCCTTCGTCGGTCATATAATAATTACAGACGTTAAAATTATCCCTATGGAGCCTCAAAATCACCTGAAATCGAGGGTCAAGAAGATGGGCATTTCCATCATAATAGACGCCGTGTATACAGGGGATGATGATCACAACATCGATTATGGTATGCCTATTGTTTGAAAGCTGGACTCTTGATGCTGCAGATAAAAATACAAGCTGCGAAAAGTTCTCCACAATTTTGATTTGAATTGGCTAAACAGTTTCCAAAGGCTGTTTATAAACTCTATTAAATTAGTCCTTGGTAATTTGATGAAATATGGAATGGAGACTCTGTTACTCCAGAGTCAGTATCCGGGAGATGAGACCAAGGCCTGGAAATCGGTGAAAACTGGACTATTTTCACCCCAGTCCAGAACTCGGCCCTATGCTGTAGATATAGGCAAGAGAGGAAGAGTACGAACTACAAATTAACATGGGGAGTCTGAGTCTCGCATCAATGCAGCTGTCAGATCACCGGTGCAAAGCTATTTTCTAAGAATTAAAGGGGAAACTTACTGGCACTTGATGTCTCAGGAGTGGTAGATCATTCAATTTGTGTGCATATAACCTCTATTTATTTGTATTTCAGATCCATTGTTTGGAATTTCACTCATTTCTGTGCAGCTATATTTTATATTGACAGTCCATCATTTCCCCATGATCAGAGAAGTATTTCAGGTGATATTCCCACCCAAACTATACATGTGAGTGCTGGGGAATTGCTGTCTGCCATCAACAATGCTGCAGAAATTAAATCAGCAGTTTGGGTAAGTGCAGAGATTTCATTTTCAGGCCTTTGTCATTTGAAAATCAGAGAGCTATACACTGATCTCCTGGAGATTTCCTAGCAATAATATTTTAAAAAGTGAGGAGGGGAAATTTCACCTCTCCTTATTTATACCCAATAATCTGATTAATCAAATTTTCTGATTCATTGCCAGTCTTTTGGCGATTTATTCGCAATGTCTTGGACTAAGGTTATGAAAATTCACCTATGTGTCAATCTCGACACGAGGAAAATATTGAAAGAAGAAAAATGAAAAAAAAATAATCGAAATTTCTAATTAAAATTATGTACAAAATAAATGATTTTTATTTTCTCTTTCTCATTTTCCTTATTTCAATGTCTTCCTTGTGTCAAGATTGACAATTCTGAGAAGCTTTGTGACCTTACTCTAAGCTGTTTGGAAGAAATCGCCAAAAGACTGACAAGGGGTGGAAAAATTTGATTAATCAGCTTTTAGAAAAGCTGTGGTGATAAAGTTTGATCTCTCTCATTAAACACAATATTGTAAGAAAACTGCTTCATTGCCCTATTTAATGTGTAGCCAGTGGCGAAGTTGATCTGATTGGTTGTGTACATGTGGAAAGTGCACAGGTCACCGTAGCTCATTTTAAGAAAAACAGCCAACCAAACTGCCAATGTTTGGCTAATAATAGAGGGAATTCCATTAAACGGTGCATTAACCTAAACCTAACTATAACCTAAACAAATTCAAATTAAAAGATAACCTAAACCCTATAACCAAATTGATTACTAAAAAACCAACAAATCGATAACTGAAATGATAGTCAAAAGGAAAGATAAGCAAGAGGAAAACAACCAATTCACTAACTAAAATGAATCGCGAACTAAAAAAAAACAAAAAAGAGATATAAATGGAATGAAAAGAGGAATGATAACCACCAACTTAAGTGAAACTAAACAAAATGAAACGCAAAAATCTCAAGGGCCATGCGCTATTTAACGGAATTTTCTCTCTTCCCAGGCCAAGATCAGACACTGGCGGAATAATTCCTTTTTTCACAAAACAAGGTGAAAGCAGTTTTGAACAGAGCTCTTATGAATATAGTGTTTATGGCAAAGTCTGGGATTTAAGTGTTGGATGGATGCATACACTTTGAGAGAAATTCAGAATCCACTAACACTACTTTTGGACACAGGGACCTCAAGTATCAAAGGCTCGAATTGACATTTCCTCTCAACTGCAGCAATCTGGGACATCCTTATTTTTGGGAAAATTATACATATAGTTTCGTAAACATCGAGGCAAAAATTCTGAAACTTTGGAAAAAGTTAAACACAAATTTCTGAGAACTTGTCATGCATGTGACTCATTTTGAATTGACGACTTCATCAAGGTTTATGCTCCATAACTCTCTGTCAGTTCAAGCAGAACATTTCATGTGTTCTCACTTTTTGTTTCAGAGTTATGAAGAAATATTATGTATGTTGTAAGAACTTTCCCATCAAGATGGTATCTGTTTGCAACAGCCTAGGTCACTTCCAGTAGGAATCTGACCGACTACATGCTGACCAAGATAGAGCTGTTGTGGAAGATTGCCGCCATTGTCTCTGTGAGTATGGACCTCAACTATGTTTAATGAATGTTTTCTTGCAACAGATACATTTCATATTTTTCTTTTTCTTCATGGGTTAGTTAATGATGGAGTTACCAGCCTATCTACTACATTTGGTTTAAATGAAATATTTTGTCTTCTGGTAGCTTGAGAATACTGAGCCTCAAACTTGGTATCTCAAGCTCAGCTGATTTCAGAAATTAAATCTGTATCGCTTATCTGCCCTTGTTTGGTGCTGATTTGAGAAGTCACATCAGACCACCTGGCTGGACGTCAATGCTTGTTTGTAAACGTTTCGAGTTCAGGACGCTGGTTTGAACCTGTTTTTAGAATTTGAATCACTTTATGAGATACGTTCATGAACTGCGCATTCAATTGCAAGTTTAGACTAAATAGAATAATATATTTTCCCCGGTATTCAAAAATACAGCGGCCGGTAATTCACTGGAAACCGGAGAATATAAACATAAGCGCAAAATAACATCAAAAACCAATTACTGCCACACAAAGATACTCCAAATAAATCACTGCAAAGCCATTGCTATGACAGACGGTATGCCACAACAAAACGTCCGAGAGCATCCACTAGGACAGGAGATACCCAGAAGTGCACCCTTCAACCGAATAGACGGGGAAGATATTCCCCGAAACCCTAACCTACCAATTACATCCGGACTCATAACAGTGACTTGGAAGGCAATGCCCACTACGGCCGTCACTGGCACGGACCCAACTTTGTCCGGAACTGATAAAGTCTACCCCTGGGAGTGAGACAAGGTAATATATCTAAATGCTGCAGTATGGCACCTACTGTGTCGGAGGTGGGCCCTGCACTATCGTGCGTGGTTTGCAATTGAACCCGCCCATCTAATCTACTCCAGACTGAGTAAAATTGGCTTCTGTGGCCGGGTCTTCGGCATGTATAGCACAGTCGCGGTGGCAGGTAGGACGGTGACGACCGAGGGTGTAGATTATTCCTGGACCCCCATTTACTCCTTTCCCTCTCGCCTATCCAGCGGCCCAGGGAAGGGAGTCAACCACTGAATCAACCGTAACTGTCTTAAAGCCCTGAGAGATCCATGCTCTCTGATTGTGCATTGAAGATATTACATAAGATAAGGCGTCTTCAATGGTTGTGGGATATTTTTCCATAGTAAACACCGCAGCCTGTTGTTCTCTACACCTGTTCAACTATATTCAAAATATTCCAATCTATCTCCAATCTCCGGTCCCTTGAGCTCTACCTGCAAGCGTCGCCTACTTGAATGTGGAAGTATTCCGCCTTTATAGTGCTTCTCCAAGGCACTACTACTGGAGACAGTAGTTTTTCATAAGAAGTTCAAACATTTTACGGATAAAAGAAAGAATGATCACTGGACTTTCCACATATACACTTCGTTAATCTTCTAAGGAATTCTACTTATTCAAATGTATATTTTTAGCCTTCAATTAAAATTTATTCCTAAAAGACAGCCACTCTTTCGCCTTTCCAGAGAACACCAGGGTCCTTGGAAGTGATGAAGAATAGCAACGTCATCATTTGCAGCATAACGGTATTTTATATGAGCTAGACCTGGAAGAGTGCATGCTACCATCACTACTACTTTCATTACTATACAGGCATCTTCCAAATCCCCACTTTATTTTTCCTCCTGAACTACTTGCACTGCATCGCCTAACACATCCCTATTCGAACAAGGCTGCCCAGAAGCAGCCACACCACAATGCCATGACTCCCGGGATATAAGTGCAGGTATAGAAACATGATTGACATTGGACAATGTCCTACTAGCACTACCTGGGTCAGCCTGGAGATATTGTATCCTCTCAAGTGCAGCATCTAATATGGGTTCATTCGGATCTATTTGATCTTCCGATGGCAATATCACAGATTCTGGCCGAACGACCACGCTATCATGCATGGCGAAAGCTTGTACTGCGGTTTTGATTGAATTGGGTCCCTGCATCGAAAACTGATGGGCCTCCTCACTCACTTGACCTACTGCAACAGTTATCACATCCTTCCAGCCTACTAGCTGCATGGGAAAGAGGGAGGGTCTCTACATTTATTAACGAAGTTTGTTTGACTAGCGTCCCTTGTCACCGATCTTACTGCTATAATCTTGTGAGAATATATTGCCCACGCTGATGACTTATTGCCTCTAGAATTGTTTGCATCTGCATTTGCATTTGACTGCTCAACCCTGTATTCATCCCCGCCAACTTAACACTCATCTCCGACAACTATAACAATCACGTGCTTGATAATTTGGTCCATGTTCATGTTCATCTTTGTCAAAGCGTTCACCTATCTGGCTGAGACAATCCAATATCTTAGTGCATAAGGTCTTAATCCAGACATCTCTAGCCCAGTTATCTGCACCCCCTGCACTCAATCAAATACTCCCAGTTTAGACCACCGACATATTGTGCTGGCGGTTGGATTCCCTACTCTGGTGGTTGCAGGTTCGAATGCGCATGAAACTCGATCAATTTTCAGCACTAGAAAATAGTGTAATCCCCAACATAACGAAAATACTGTTATGCTATCACTTTGTAAATGGAAAAAGATAGATTTACTGATTAAAAATAAGACAGATAATGGTACTTCGTGTTTGACGATTTTTTGCCGGTCCCCTACCACATGTTTGTAAATACTACTCATTTAAAACTGGTCATTTTCACTACGTCTCAATTCGAGAGAGCACGTTTGGCTTAAGACCTATATGATAACCAAATCAACACTTACAACCAAAGCACAGCTGATCCTCATTTGATATGTTGAACACCGAAATCAAAGGGTACCCTTCTAGGACCGGATAAGGATATATCCCCGTCTTAATTGGCGGTTTATTTTATATTCCGTTTATACGTTATATAATAAATTTCGTAGAGTCTTTCTCTAATTTTGTAAGTCATTGATTCTGCAACAAATTAACACAACACGTTTGATGAAAAAAAGTTTTTCGCGGTAAGGAAGCTTGGGCTATATCACTTATATACTCTCATATCTTATGAATAATGATCTCGGTGCAAGATTGTCATTCTACAAAGAAGATTGCTGTTCTTCAACCATTCAAGGAACTAACTCAATAAACCAGATAGATTTCAACCTTTGCACAAATAGTCTATCTTAATTGTTTGACAAATCCTATATATGTATATGTATTTGACAGAACATTGAAAAATTTCAATCTTAAATCATTGTTCGAATGCTCCGTTTGTCTCTATCACAGATAACAGGATGTTGGATAAAACGGAGATTCAGCTTGATAAACTCTTTGTTTATCTATCACGATTTGCAGAACATTCGTTTTGTTTGACACATGAATTGTTCCACTGCGCTGTACGGATATTTTTATGTTAACAGATCAGAGATGTGTACTCGTTGCGTTAGCGGTGAAAACGCATTCTTGATTTTTGTGAAGTCAAATGAATTCATACCCACTTGGTAGGGTTAATATGCGTTATATACAATTCACCACACATTTCCAGCGATTTCAAAGCTGGTTTCATTTGCGTAGTCAGTAAAGGTGTCGACGACGCCAAATTTCAAGAGTATTGCCTTGTCTACAGGATGTCATAACAATGCTATGAAGGAAACATTCATCACAACATAACCGATATTGACGTAAGAAGAGGCAAAAAATCTGCAGGCTTTGGCAAATACAGACACAAATGAGAAAGAGTTCAAATTATTGTATTTCATCTTTTCATCAACTGGCATGCTTTGACAAAGAGCGCCGTATGATTTGTGTAATATGTAAATATACATTAGCTTAATTTTGCGCCAAACGAAGGATATTTTTCTCAACGAAAGGTATAGGAAAGGGAACATTATTAACTTTTTGCGTTTTATACCAAACTTGAACGAAATTAGTCCTCGAGGCAGGCAGATATTGTGGGAAGATTTTACATTCAGATGTTTTTTTGAATTGTAGCATTTGATAACTAGGGATTATGAATCTCTACACACGCTACACATCGAATGAACACCTAAGCATTAAGAGAAATAATACACATCAGCACCTTGTGTTGTTTTCAACATAATCATCGAGTCTAATTTCAACAACTTTATATTGTGTTGTGCTCAACAAAATTGTATGCAACATGCACCAAGTTTGGCGTTAGACCAACACACTGTCGAGTTTCAAATAAAATTACTGAAATAAGACACAACGTAATGTCGAAACATATTTATTTTCAGGTAGGCATATCGTAGCGAGAGAATGGGGACCAGCCCCCCTAACAGTTGATCGCTACACTAACACTAATATTTGATCTGTGTTTTTCCACAAATGGAGTTGCAATGGCAAGCATGAGAAATAGCATTACGACCGCTGATACACTTTTAATCTTCCCTCTAACTGTGCATACACCGACTTAACATGTCTTTTTGGGGGACAGCCATCAATTTGCTATGCTGATATAAAACCCTATCTGACCTTGTCGAAGTGGGGTGTACCACAGTCTGAGATGGGTGCGAGAGGCGATTCCGCCCTCCTAAATAATTTCGTTACCCCTGTGACTAAGAAGCTGAAAATTACGGCACTATAGCTTTGGGCCCAGCTCTACTAGAGAATGTAAGAAAAATCAAAGATGGCTGCCATGCTGACTTCACAGTGACGCCATTTTCGCAGAAAGTATTTTCAACTGATTTTTTCTGTCCGACATTTCTGGGCAAAATCTGCACGATAAATTAGTAAATAAACATTCGATATGAACTAAAATAGTTTTTGTCCACTTTTATAAACAGAAAAGCAAATATTTTGAAGGAAAATGGCGAAAACCTCACTTCTTTTACCGCACATTGCCGACATTTTGAACTTACGCATGATACTCTGCTCTGAAGGTTATGCTTAATATGATCCCAACATGATACGCTAGGAAGTCACAAAAGTTCAGCTCTCTATTCCCTCCTTTCCGGAGAACGAGGGGAAATTTTACTCGGGGGAGCGGGGAGGGGGAGGAATCAATCCGTCAAAACTTTAAGGTTGTGAATTAAGGTTGTGAATAATATTAATATTCCATTTAAGTCGTATTGGTGATCAAGAAACACGATCTTATTTTGTTTTTCTCTATTAAAAAACGTCTCTTTGGCACATTTGAGAGCTACTATTATAATCAAAAAATGTTGCAGTGCAGCATATTCATGTGACAACTTCACTTACATTCTATCTTTATTTCTGGCCCTACATCGTTTTCTACCATAACTTTTTCATTTGTTTGTCTGAACCGTACAGCCACATTTTTCAGTAAGAAAGTAGATATGATTTTCAAAAAATGCTTCCAAGGGCACTGTGCATGTACATATATTGTATCTCCGCTCGAAGGACGTTTTTTGGTGGTATCAGAAAAGGGAACTGTTTATAACGCACGGGCTTATCTTTTCATTATTCGAGCAGTATATGTTTATTAATTCAACTTAGTACGATCGTTATTACACTCATTCAATATGGACATATGTTTCTCTATCTCTCACTTATCGTCACATTTAATACAGATAATTTGCCCAATTTGAGATTGTTACAATTGCAAGAATTAGTTTCGACGAAACAGAGAGCGCTAGCTTTATAAATGATGCAGATTGTTCTCTCGCCGATGCGTATTTCGTAAAAATGTCCAATCGATAAGGCTCACATTGCCAGGGCACCGTGAACAATGTTGAGCACTAGAAGAAATCTCTTGGTTACGTCGCTTATCCATCGTGACGCTAATACTTTCCACATGCCGTGGATTTCTTCAGAATATGAGTACCACTAAATATCCATACGGCGAGGGAGAATTAGATTAGTTTGCCTTAATATCAAAGGTTGAACGAAATCAATATTTCCTTGCCGAGGCAGATGTTGCATCACTTCTTTCTACTTATTCGTCCTCAGACGTTGCAGAAAATGTCATCCACATGTCATCTTCAGTGAGCGTACGTTTATGTTCGACGCTTGTGTCCATCATCGGTGCAAAATATTCAATCAATTTCAGAATAATATTTCGTTCTAAGACGGAGACTCCTCCCATATACGCGAATCGCACCGGAGACTCTCAGAGCCAGGTGCATAATCAGTCAATCATCCTGGTTCTCCGGATATCGATTTGAACTGAGACCCTGACACTGATTACCGAAAGCCACAGCTACTGGAAATTAAAACATGGTGGTTGGTATGCTATCACTGTTAGGCAGCAAGAAAATGCGCTGGTTCTACCGAATGTGGAAGAGACGCACATTGGTCAATAGATTGGTGGTGAGGGAATACGACCAGGGATTGTTGAGGGACACGACATGGCGTAATTCTGGTGCCTCCCATTGTACGTCCATACAAATCTTGGACGTTCACCACGGTTTAATAATAATTCACACAAATGCCTCCCGAGGTATGGGTGGTACCATACGCTGTAAAAACTAATGGTTTATTTTTAGTTAAAATTTCCGGCAATTTTGTTCCCAGATATTTCCTCTGTAAATATCAAACTGAAGTACTGTTACAAATTTATAATAACAAATATCGTTAATCGACAGACGTTGAAAGGTAGAGTCGATGTAAAGCAACATTACATGATGCTGTAAAGATGTAGTTGTACAGTAAATTGCTGACAATTGTGTTCCCAAAATTTTACCATGCAAATTTAAAACAGTGGTAGTGTTGGATATTTAAAACAAAAATTTCGTTACATTAACATGAATTTTACACGTCACGTCCATTCTGTTTGCCCAAAGGAGTAAAATGCTTTTACTCGTGTCTTTTAAGAGTGTAGAGAAAAAAAAATTCCCAAAACGTATTGGTCTGTGTAAATATAGAGCCAATGATACTAGAAACCTGTACGTCAGCTTTGGGGAAAGCTAAACTATTACAAAGTTGTACTTTGAACCATGCCTTCAAGCCCACAAATCAGTGTCACTCGGACATTGCACTCCAGAGTTATGTACATTTTGACTCACCGTTTAACATTTTCAAATAATAGGCTACGTTATTACTTAAACAATTGGTAATTATGGTATGGTATGACAAGTATTTCGTTCCAGCATGGCAAAATTATTGAACGATAAATGTTTCTTCAGCTGATGCCGATTGTGTAGAGGCACCTATTGTGCGGATACATTGTTTTTCACTTTTCTATTGTAGACACTTATCATTACGAAATCGAGAAATTTGTTTCAGTGCAATTCCATTTGTGCTGATACAATGTTCTAGGAGTACATTATGCGGCCAAACAAAAATCCCGATTCAGGGAGAATTTATTCTAACGATGCATGAGCCTTAATTATCTTGCTTTTTGTTTCGTTTGGTTTCCTTCAGTTTGTGGGCATTGGTTCGGGTTTCTCTCCATTTATTGTTTGTTTTGGGTTCTGTTTGTGTTTCGGTTGATTCAGCTAGCGTGCCGGCTATCGGCTTGCTTAAAGCTTTCCGAAATTTCGTGACAGTTTTGTTGATCTATTCGTCAGTCTGTTTACTGTTTCGGTTATCGGCTTGGTAATATATTTGCTAATCGGTTCTTTAAACGTTTCTCTCATCGTTTAGTTTGCGCTTCATTCCGGTTATAGTGCGGATCAAAGCGGTTGGGGTTTCGCTTGCATATATAATGTCAGTATATATGTGTCCGAAGTATTTTTAGCCCACCATCCCCGGATGGTGGCTGTTCAAATCACTTTTCGTCCGTGGTCCGTCGTCCGTCCGTCGTCAGTTCGTCCGTAAACAATTCTTGTTACCGCGATTTCTCAGGAACTACTGCATGGATCTTTCTCAAATTTGGTGCACAGGTTCCCCTTGGGGTCTAGTTGTGCAAGATACACACGTAAATTCCCCCCATCGTCACCGTCTGTGTACACAGCCAGCACCGCTCCGGTACCCCTCACTTATGCGCATGATGTTTTCACCGCCACTCCGGTCCGATGAGATGTGTCACAGACGGTGACGGACCGATCGGTAAACAGATGGTGGATCGGACACGAATGGTACCCATGTTTTTGGTCAAATATTCACAGACATTGTTTCGTATTTTCTTCGGCAGAAAACGAGAAATCCCGTGGCTGAACTCTCACTAGAGCAAGATTATGGTTCATTTTCTACGATTATATTTATGCTCACACTTTTGTTTGTTTCTCAGACTTTCGTGTTGCGTCCTTATGGGTTTTATTCTCATTATTTTCCATGATTTCGGCTGTTCAGTCCAGGTGTTGTTGTTGTTGTTCATGTTGCTACAGCAACAGCGGTCATGTGACGAGTTTCGCAGATGTTGGTCACATGACCACACAACAACAACCTGGCCAGGTTCTTGGCGAGAAATCCACAAAGTTTTTGATTTATTTTGGCGCTGGTTAGGCAACGAACAATAAACCAGAAACTTAGTCAATTTCTTCATCTACTCGTGGACGATGAGAAACAGCAATCGATCAGTCTGAAAGGCAAAGCAGGATAGATTTTTGTTGAAAAATAGACGGTGCGATATCCACCAGGAACATCAACATGGACTTTGTGACTTTACTGACCCCATCTGAATAATAATACACATTAATTAACAGTACATAAGTGAAAAAAGTCACAGATAGAACAGAATCAGTCTGAGTGTGATGTAATGTCTGCCGTCCACAGCACACATCCCCCTCATTTGAGTCTGCAATAAAGAATTATTATTATTATTTACCAATCAACATGATCAAGGTCCCGAGTTCAAATGACTAAAATGTCAAAAATGGGATTATTTTTTTCTGAACACCCATCTTTTGGTTGGCTTCAAATCTATTATTTCAGATCCGCTCATACAAGGATAAATATTGCACCGTCATCTATTACTATTCAGCTTGTAAATGAAGGGAGGAAAAAATTCAATTAACAATCCATTTAATTGTAAATGAGAAAATTTATTGGTTACTGAAATAAAGTTACTTGTATGTACATGTATTACAGAACTATTCTCCCCCAAACTTGTTTACAAGGATGCATCAAAATAAATAAAACCATTAGGCAGGTCAGAAACAATCTGATGCACAGATAATCAACAAGGATTTTACATTATATAATTTATTGAACAAGATATTCTGATTCAACTAAACATACAATGTATCCGTACTGGTATATAGAAGTCGGCAAAGATAATTCTTACGTCGTTATGAGCGAGTGTCCAATATGAGTGAAAACATTTCTCCACTGGCACATTTGAGTTATTGGAGTGTGGAGGGGAGTGGGGGGGGGGAGGGATTTGGCTTAATGTCACACTCAAGGTTGTTGAGTTACTGGAACATTACATACTGTAGATTAAAAATTGGGTAGGGGAACTGAGAAAATTTGATTTTGTTGTACATGATCATCTGACAAAATATCTTGGGCTACAGCTATAGCCATTTCACTCTAGTGACCACCGGGTGCTAGAATTATCCCGACGAGCATCTCATCTTGGGTAGTTCCCAGCCCAGCTCTGCATATGCTTTTACATGGGAAAAATCTTTTTAACTGCAAAACACAGGCACGTTACATCACTGAAGAATTTGGCAAAACTGCATGTAGTTGTGATTATTTACCAGCAATGGCAAAACAAGTACTTCATGCACAAAAAGCACATAAACTTAAAACTCGCCTATCAATTTCTATCACCTGGTGATCACTGAAGTATGACAAGACTAGCAGGAATCAAGTTGGATAACATAAATAACTGGTATCTTGTTTTTCGCTTTCAATGAGATATTGATTATTTTGCACCAACCAATATCATATTTCCTAATAATTAGATGTCACTCTTGGGACATGGCAAATCAATCCATATATGGTTACCACAGCAATGGAATTAAGGATTTTTCAGAATAAATTTTAATCATTGTATCAGATATTCAGAAATATAGCCATTAGCAACATGCTGCTCTGTTAACCATATTTCTGAAACCTAACATTCCCCAGGCAAATCATGCTTTCTGTCCTGCATAATGTTACAAGTACAACTGATTAATATCATATTGCAAAGTTATTGGACTTCAAGCTCTGTTCATATTTTTAAGTTGGCATAAATTGATAACATATCCAGAACTTGTTCACATGAAATTCCTGCAACACAGATTTTTCATTTGGAACACCAATATTTCTGCAACCATTCGGAATATTTACATGTGGTAAATATCATGTTACCGTACTCAAAATTTTGAGGACTGGTATACATGTATATGAAGTTAATGTGAAAACTGGGCAACATGATGCTTAATTTACTTCCATTACACAAATCAGCACCAGTGATGGTGACTGGTCTCTTTCACTAGTAAAATGAACACTAAATATTCATCAGATGTTTTTTGTCATTGGATGTGGCATTAATCTGAGAATCTAAAATCCTATAATGACATGTACAAAAGTGAGATTGTTTATAGGATTTTAAGCCATACAGATTGAGAAGTCATGTCATTGGGAACCAAGAATTCTGAGTAAATGTCTGTTTAACAAATTCTCCAATGCTAGCAGAGATGCTGTAAATCTCAGATTCATACAAATGAAGATTGGTGCCATAATCAACAGGGGTCGATATTGCTATATATTTGCAGGATAGGTCTGACAGAAAATTGGTAGTGCCCTGCAGTTTTCAGTCAGTTCACATGTATTTTACAGAGGATTAAATAATAGTTTACTAAGAGTAAGATATCTTTCAGTGACAAGAAATTACATGCCTAGACTGAATCAAAACATCACATGTAACACATGCACCCCCTATCTGAAATTGCCAACTTTTAATAGCAATGGTTATTTAATTTGGTGTGTTTCTAGGATTCTCATTGGCTTGAGTGGCCATTTGAAAACCCATCACCCAATCAGAGATCAGCATGATAGTCAAAATTAACTTGCAAGTTCGCGACTTCAGACAACAAAACTGTTCAGCTTCACACTTGCCAGAGCAATACATGGCATGTTTGTAAACAGCACATCTGCCACAAACGGTAAACTATTATGAAATCGCCTGTAATTATGTGCCCGACAATTCTTGACAATGTCCTGTAAGTATTTGGTGATCATTTCAAACCCTGATCAACATGATCAAGTGAACCCAATGTATTGGGGTTAACTTTTGTGCCACAATATTTCCATCTTTGCTTTTCAATTTTAAACACATAAGTTTAAATTTCCTTCTTTTCCCTTACATACAAAATGGGGTAAATTATGCAAACCAGAACGCAAGTTAGCCAATCAAAATCGGAGCTGATCACCATCTTGCACCAAGTTTTTTTTTTATCTCCAAATATGGCAAGCGATGGTTGTATAGCTTCTCAAATGGGAAATCAGATTTGAATTTTGAAGAGGTCATACAGGAGCACTATCCGAATATACACCACAAAATATTTCTAAATCTATGATATCATAGATTATTTTGAAGAGAAGCTGGGTAAAAATTTGGTCACGATGAGTATGTATAGTATTCCACTAAAGCGCATGAACATCATGAAGATGCAATATTTCCAAAGCTGCAATTATTTGAAACTTTGCTATAACACGAGTTTGTTTCTGAAGAAAAATTATTTTCAAAAATATGGTTACCATAGCAACAGTTCCTCAAGGCTCTATTTTGGAAATATTTTGGGTTATGAAATTTTAAACATGAAAGATATTTACTGAACTATTTCGTCTTTGTATACAATTTATGCGGAATTGAATGCTTGCATATCAGTTGCTATGATGACTATATTTCATAAACTAAATTGGTAAATTGTTAAATCTCAAATGTGACATCCAGATAGTCGAGTGAGTTATCTGTATATACATGTATAATTCCGCGTGTGACATCATCAAAGCTCATTTGCATACCAAATTCGTACCAAACCCCCAAATTTTCTAATATCTTGGCAACCAATAGGAAGATTTTGATGAAATAAATACTGAAATTCTCAGAAAAAGAATGGCTATCACAAACATGTATCTCTCGTCTCAATTTACATTTTCAATTTGGGTCCCCTTTAACTCAAATGCTGCTTCAATGCCCGATTCCCGATATAATTGAAGTTGATCATTGGACAAAAGATTTCTCCTATAGCAGCAAGAGGTGCATATACCTGTTACTCCTGGCATGAATTTGTGGTTAGTGCTTTTACTCTCTTTCCTATGCTTACAGCATGGGGCCGATTTTTAACTATTGAATAAATGGTAAATATGGTATATATGCATCGAATTATCCTACTATTCCAAGAAAGGACCATTATGGTGGTAAAATGAAGGTAATGATAATATCATGATGATATTATTGATGATAATTTTGGCAACTTTATGTTGAAAGTAGTCCTGTGTATCAATGATTAAAACTAATTCCTTTGCTGTGTGCATAAGAAAGAGATTAAAGTATGAACCGAAAGTTCATGGCTTGAGTCACATGTCAATGCACCCACTGCTGTTGGAGAAATCTTTTGTCTTCAGGCATTCAGTTTGCACTTGTAAGCTTGTGAAGGACTGCATGTTGTGTGAGGCAGGTTTGTACATAGCTGGAATAATTCTCAACATAATGATATACAAGAAGAGTTCAATTGACAACAAAAAATAAGTCAAGAGCCAAGTTCATCAGAAGTTTTGTTTGTGTGTCATGAACACAAATGATGCGATTATATTGAACTTGTGAAAAATCAATGGTGTGTTTCCATGAACTTCAGTTTTGCAGCATGTATCGATGTGTCGACTAATCCCATGCTCAACCATCTATGATCTTTACATTTTTGTGTCCTTATATGGCTTCATTGACCTTTGACCATGAGGACATCAATGAATTATGATTTCACCTTATGCAATTGAGCCTTGGTACATGAAACATGTAGCCTGGGATTTTATAGACAGAATTAAAAATTTAACACACAATGGACAAGAAATATCACAGAGAACTAGTAGTCATTTTGTAGATTTCAATTTGTTATACTGAAAAAAACATGTCACATTTTGATGGAGCCAACTGTTGATTTTTCATCAGCTCCAAAGTTGATGACCAATTTAAATGAACAGTCTTTCAGTATGTGGTCTTCCAGTTGAACCATGAAACATTGTATACTGGGGTGATCTTTTTCGGGTCTCGAGGACATCCGGCATTTGGTCCATTGTTGTCAAGAAATGTTATGTGTATACAGCACTCTGGAGGAAACCGCAGCTTGGTATCTCACACATCTACATAATGGAAACAAGAGCATATTATAAAACTGCACATAGCAAATGGCAAGAACTATTTCAGATTGAAATTTAAAATTTCATACGAAATTGAAATATTATGGTATGGGATCAGGCAATGCATTGAATAAATGTAGCATGATGCAAGCTCCCAGAATATATGCGGGTATGGGGTCGGTCGAGGCTTAGTTTATGAGATAAGAGGATTGGGCTTGGAGGGAGGGAGGGAATTTGGCTTAATGTCACACTCAAGTTTGTTTCACTCATATGATGACAGTCAGTTTGGTTGGTGGAGGAAGCCGGAGTACCCGGAGAGAACCACCGCCCTTCGGCAAGTAACTGACAAAGATTGGGCTTGGAGCCACGGGGTAGGTACATGCTCCCGAGCGTGGTGGATGGATTATTTTACTATTTAGCATGGTGTAATCACCCGGAATATATGAGGTTTCGGGGGGGTCGAGCTGGGCTTAGTCCAGGGGACATAGACTGAGGCAGAGAAGCTGTGAACAGGAAAAAAGACCAAAACTTAAAACAGTTTTGCTTATACAAGGACAGGGACACACACAGACATCATTTAGATTCCTATATCGAGCTAAAGCTAGGGTCTCGATAAAAATCATCGAAACAGGCGAAAAATATGTCTGCAAATCTATAATTTACTAAGCCTCTTCCATACATGTATTTAGCTTTCAAAGTTCTCAGTCAACTAGTAATTTAAATATGGACTGGAAAAAAATATGGATAGGAAAATCATCAAAATTGGCAAAAACTAAGCTGCGCATATAAAAAACACCTCGGCTCTGGGGTCTTGGCGACCTCAAATCAGGCGCACTTTCTGAAGAAATACAGGGTCTTCCAAAATTGCTGACCATGAGTAGATAAATATAATTTAAATCTTTGAGAGTTATAGCAGTGCAATCTATAACATATAGTTCAGTTCCAGTGCAAGATATTATACAGTAAAGGGGCATAACTCTGTGAATCGTAATGGAAGGCAACTTCGGTGGGTTTGGATGACAATTATGTATGGATGTGCGCAACAGGTTTCATGTTCCTGAGGCAAGACGATCTCACGATATGGTGGTAACAAGAAAGCTGTGCCTGATGTGACATATTTATGCTGAAATAACGGAGGGGCAGAACTCTGGAAATTGTAGACCGAGACGACCCAATTTTAATATTATGGGTCACAAGAATATTGATATCCACAAAAGGTTTGATATTTCTGGGGCAAGTCTTTCTCTAGATATCTCAGTGAAGATGTATTAACATATGCTGAATATAACCAAGGGGCATAACTCCAGGAAATGTACATTAAGAGGATTCAATTTTAATAGTGTTCTGAAGATATTTCAGTAACGATGTAACATATATGCTGTAATATATGTTGAACATAACAAACTCAAAGGGAAATAACTCCGGAAAATCTAGACCAAGACGACTCAATTTTAACGTGACCATGGCAACTGTGACAGCAGATTAGAAAACACCACATTTGCTTGGCCTGTGGGCTATTTGGTGGTCGATGAATATGTACATTTTGGCGTATTCTCTAATAAAAGGGTACCAAAATCTGTCCTTTTTTCATCTGTCATTTCAAAAATGACATTTCAAATAATGCTGACCTTAGAAAAACAAAATGAATCAGTATAACCATTACATACTTTTCATTATCTGACCACCACTAACTCGTCAAGCTAGAAAAGAATTAGAGCAAATGGAAATAATAAGAGATGAAAGTGAAATAAAACTGGTGTATGACATCACATCCATCAGAGTAGATGAAGTTTAATAGAGAAATTCAAACACTGTTCTGTAGTCCAAGAAACATACATATGGGCTTTAGAAATAGTAGAGAAAAGAGTGCCCATTGTAAAAAAGCGGGTAAACCAAAAATACCAAATCTTGTGGTGACTGAACATACTTTTGAGCACCAGGAAAAATGTTGCTAACGTTATTTTCATTTAATGCCCTTCTTTTAGATTTCAAAACACACCTGTGAGAGGCAGTTGATTTCAAAATGTCCAAGGGAAAGAATAATGTGAATATGCCAAAGGATTCAAATAAAGTTGAATCCTTTAATGGATTTAGAACACCAAAACTGTTGATAACGTTATTTGACAGAATGATAATAGCTACACCTTATTATTGTTCTCAAAATTCACATAAATGAATTTTGCTTTGATATTTCATTATCCTTTCTATCGATTGCAGATTTTGTTGTGATAATTGTATACTGTTGCAATTATTAACTTCTACAAACAAAAATTAAAAACAAAAATATGAGTCTGTCATGGATGACAGATGAAAATAGTAGATGGGTGGTACCCTTTATATGAAATAAATTATGACAAGCGTTCTGAGAACCCCAACATCTCGCCTTGCGGGGTCATCCACCGAAGGTGCAGCAGTATTGAAAGAATACATGTAGAGCAAACAATAAGGTCTGGAATAGGTGATGTGGTTCAGACAATAATGTCTGGAATAGATTGTCTGGTACAGACAATAACATCAGTCCCATGTGGGATTACTGGCATATAAGTTAATCCAATGTAGGACGGATAGGTCAGTGCCGTCGGATTACTGGTGCATAGGGCAGTCCAGTGTGAGATTACTGCTGAAAAGGTCAGTCCCATGCGAGATTACTGCTGAAAGGCCAGTCCTGTGCAGGATTACTGCTGGATGGACAAGTCCCGTGTGTTGTTACTGATGGATAGACCAGTCCCCTGTGAGATTACTGCTGGATAGTCCAGTCCCAAGTGGGATTACTGCTGGATAGGCCAGTCCAGTCTGGGATTACTGCTGGATAGATGGGCCTCGTATGGGATTAATACTGGATAGGACAGTCCCATGTGGGTTTACTGCTGCATAGGCAGTCCAGTGTGGGATTACTGCTGCATACGGCAATCCTGTGTGGGATTACGGCTGGAGAGGCCAGTCCCATGTGGGATTACTGCTGGATAGGCTAAACCTGTGTGAGATTACAGCGGGATAGGTCAGTCCCATGTAGGATTATGGCTGGATAGGTCAGTGCCATGTGGGATTACTGCTGCATATATTGCAGTCCAGTGTCATATTACTTCTGGATAGGTCAGTCTATGCCATGTGGGATTACTGCTGCATATATTGCAGTCCAGTGTGATATTACTTCTGGATAGGTCAGTCTATGCCATGTGGGATTACTGCTGCATATATTGCAGTCCAGTGTCATATTACTTCTGGATAGGTCAGTCTCGTGTGAGATTACTGCTGCGTAGGCCAGTCCCGTGTGGAATTACTGCTGGATAGGCCAGTCCCATGTGGGATTACTCTTGGATAGGGCAGTCCGGTCTTGGATTACTGCTGGATAGGTCAGTTCCGTGTGGCATTACTGCTGGACAGGCCAGTGCCATTTGGGATTACTGCTGGATAGGTCAGTCCTGTGTGAGATTACTGTTGGATAGGCCAGTTCCAAATTGGATTACTGCTGGATAGACCAGTCCGGTCTGGGATTACTGCTGGATAGTTGAGTTCCGTATGGGATTACTACTGAATAGGTCAGTCCCGTGTGGCATTACTGCTGGATAGGCCAGTTCCATTTGGGAATACTGCTGGATAGGTCAGTCCCGGGTGGGATTACTGCGAGAGAGCTGTAACCTAGGAAAACATGAAACATGTCCAAAACATGTAAATTTTCGCCCAACAAAAACCTTATCAATGGAAAAGTACAAAGTCTAAACTGCAATAATTAGGACAAAAATTCATATTTAATGCAGGGCTTCGTGTTTTGCGTGAGTGATAGCTCACCTGCACGCAAACACTCGCGTAAATTAATGTCACGAGAGTGATTTTTAGCTCACGTAAACTGTCATATTTTATATTGTATTATATTGCAACCACTCGCCTGACTTTGAAATACCCTCTCCTTAATATTTTGACGTGGGCTATTTTTAGCTCGCGTACTTAATTCTAAACACGAAGCCCGGTTTAATTTCATATTTCTTAAATAGCACCAGCACATCCTCGAATCACATTGAACTTGGGTAGCAAGTGTCAAACTCATCCAATGAAAGCTGACAACTGCAGCAAACTTACCATGTACATGTATACATGTAGAGGCCTACATGTACAATTTACCTAAACAGAAAACTCTTATCATTTGCCATAATTTGGAGAAAAATTAATATTTGTTCTCAAAAATAACACAGGTACATCCTCTAATCATAGGAAACATGTGTACCAAGTTTCATAATCATCCAATGACAGTTGACAACTGCAACAAACTTTCTAAGTACATATGTACATGTGCACTTCAGCTAAATGCAAAACTCTATCATAGGGATTTTAACCCCCATATTTTTTAAATATTTTTTCTGATTTTTCTACATTTTTTTTCGAATTTGCTAAACCAAAAACCTTATCATTTCCAGGCAGGGGACACCGACACCGACAACCGACACCGATGACGACATCCTCTTTCCCCCCTCACAATATCTCCCCTTTACTTCGTAAGGTGAGATAAAAATTAATGAATATAAGGAAAAATATTTTAAAAATCGATTTGAAGAAAAATTAATTTTACTAGTTTTTCAAAATTATTGAAAATATATGTATTCATCTGCCATCAAATATCCCACAAGTCAGGCAACTGTAGAAAATACTGAAAGTGGGCGGAACGTGGTCTGCTATGAAAGATGGTCAAGGTTTCACCTTTGGCTCAAAAGGAAACCTTGATGTTGTGAAGATGGAGTTTTTCATGAAAGAATTTGGACACGACCCTCCATTCCAGTCAGTAGCAGAATTTTAAAATGATAGTCAGGTAACAAGAGGCTCCTTCCAACATGCGCACCATCGCATTTGCTAATGCGGTGTAAATATCCATATGATCGAAGCATGAAAAGGAGGGGGGGGGGTGTGGTTTAATGTCACACTCAAGCTTGAGTATGCTTACGCAATGTGTAGGGCTCGAATCACAGTAGAGAACCGTAGGCCTCCTTCCAGCTCCTAGTATTGATGATAAATGCCTGATGAAGATCTTGGATCTTGAAACGATATAAACTGTATGTTGGAAGTCCTCATCATTCGATGTAAGGCGAGATCAAAGTGGAAGAGAAGCTGTGATCCCAATATATCATCAGTGTTCCCAACTCACTGCAAATGAACAAATGATTTCAACATTGTAACAAATAAGATAATATAATCAGCAGCGATCCAAATTAATTTAGAATGATTCAACATGTTCAATAACTCAATTCAATCAGGTATTCTCATTTGGATCATTCAATCAGTTATAAACATTATATGTGATAAATTTTCTATCTATGAGATACCAAAGTACCATATAACAGAGCATTATTACACATCAAAATATTAAGGAGTTTCGTTACCTTTCATTTATTGGAACTCACCCGATATATTATTATATCCAACAACACTGACATTTATAGACAAATGAGCATTCATATCAACTGAAAACATGAACTGTGCAAAGCACTGAGAACCACTCGGCCTTGGGTGTATTTAAATGCTGTTATGTTTTGAAAATTGGTGACAAAAAGTAAAATCAAACAGTTGATAATTGATGATGCATGTGTGATCCAAGTTTGAGGCTCCTAGGCATAATCATTCCTTAGATATGGCAGTAACAAGAAAATAGATAGACAGACGTACATACATTATGACAATACCCCAAAGCCAATTTTAACAGTAGTCCATGACCAGCAAGGGCGTTGTTGGAGGTGGGGGGGGGGGGGTCGTTGAGTGCAAACGAGCAAGCTGAGCCTGTATGTTATTTTCCTAGGGTGGAGAACACAGTACTGGGCTCTCTAATAAGTGAACATAGGAAATGACCCCCTCTTAAGATATCCTGGTTGGTAACACGCTGACAACCCATCACCAGATGTGTCTCTGGTGTAAGTGCAGGATAGGCCAGTCCTGTGTAGGATTACTGCTGGATGGGCCAGTCCCGTGTGTTATTACTGCTGGATAGACCAGTCCCATGTGTGATTACTACTGGACAGTCCAGTCCCAAGTGGGATTAGTGCTGGATAGGCCAATCCCCGTGTGGGATTATGGCTGGATAGGTCTGACCTAGGAAAACATGAAACATGCCCACCAAGTTTTATAATTATCCCACAAAAGGTTCAGCAAACTTTCCATGTACAGATCTACATGTAAACTTTTGCCCAACACACACCTTATCAATGGAAACGTACACAGTCTAAACTGTGATAATTAGGACAAAAATTCATATTTAATGTCATATTTCTTAAATTGCACATGCACATCCTCAAATCACATTGAACTTGGGTAGCAAGTGTCAAACTCATCCAATGAAAGCTGACGGCTTCAGCAAACTTTCCATGTACAGATGTACATCTGCATGTATGTACATTATCATTGGCAGATTACTAAGACAAGACCCTCAAAATTTGAACAAAAATTAATATTTCATCCCCTAAATAGCACAGGTACATCTTCTAATCATAAGAAACATGTGTACCAAGTTTCATAATCATTCAATGAAGGCTGACAACCGCAGCAAACTGTGGTGTACAGATGTACATGTGCACTTCAGCCAAACGCAAAACTCTATCATTTGCCATAATTTGACAACTACAGCGAACTTTCAAAGTACAGATGTACATGGGCACTTCAGCTAAACGCAAAACTCTATCATAGGGATTTTAACATTGGAGCACCCATGAAATCCCCAGGGGTAGTACCCCAGGTGGAATACCCACCTCCCATATTTTTTTATTTTTTTTTTTATTTTTTTTCTGAATTTTGCTAGATTTTTTTTTTATTTGCTAAACCAAAAACCTTATCATTTCCAGGCTGGGGACACCGTCACCGCCACCGACACCGACGACGACATCCTCTTTCTATCTCCCCTTTACTTCGTAAGGCGAGATAAAAAATCATAACATTCATTATAAGTAATTTCCATTTACCATCAAATATCTCACAGGCCAGGCAACTTTGGAACACACTGATAGTGGGCGGGAAGTAATCTGCTAAGCAAGATGGTCAAGGTTTTGCCTTTGGCTCAAACAGAAATCTTGATGGTGTGAAGATGTGGAAGATCATGCAGCGTATCGATACTCTTGGTTTAAACCATGTATATCTGCCAAATATGCTGAACTGTGACAGAAAAATTTCCTCAAATTACATGTAGCCTTTTTCATTTTCGACAGACAAAATCCCTGAAAAGTAGGACAAATTCTGAAAAAGTAGGACAAATTCTGGAAAAGTAGGACAAACTCTGAAAGGGTAGGAAAAGTAGGAGACCTCCATATTAGTACTGTACTTATATAATACATGTACAGAGATCATTCAGGACGAATTCAAACTGGTTTCTAATGTCATCTCATCCATCGGTCTGTCAACCATGAGATGGAATGACGGTAGAAAAAATTTAAATTCTTCTGTGATATTATACATTTCAAATTGCAATGACACTCTACTTGATACAAATGCATGATGGTTAAATTTATATCAACACATGACAAATTCCCAGGTTTATCACTCTATGGATTTAAGCCTTTGGAATTTGTTGCTAAAGTCATTTCTTGTTCTTGTATTGCTCATATCACCTTACCTACTTTAAGGTCATTTGACAAGGTCATACTATGCAATAGCAAGTTCTGTCCGTGTGTTTTGTCTGTGCAATAACTCTACTTCCAGGTTATGGACTGCTACCAAACTTGGAATATACTTTATCCATGGGGTAACGGAGAATCCTATTATGAGGTCAACGGTCAAGATGATTGTGGCCCAAAAATCTGGAAATCATCATTTGTTTATGTCCAGGTCAGAACTCCTGGCAGTTCAGGGTTGTGGATTGTGTGGCCTCGTGGGTCTCCTGAGGTTTAACCTGGGGTGTTATTGTTCAGACTCCAGGTCATGCTGAGATTAGGCTTCAGCTCCTCAGAGGGCTTGTCGTAACAGGCGACTCTGTGGGGTTCCCTGGTGTGAAAAAGAACAGGACCCTAACCATGTGGTTTCTGGGTGTGAAAAGGAATAGGAATCAAACGTTGTGATTTGACTGAAATAGTGTTGAAAGAGACGTTAAATCATACTCACTCACTCAATTTGAGATGTACTTAAACTCCTGTCAAAGAAGCTTCTGGTTTTACTGACTGTCCATCCGTCTGTTTGTCCATCTGTTAACCTTTGCTATTTTTTGTTCTCTGTGCATTATCTTCAGTTCCTAGTTATGGATTGGTACCAAACTTTGGTTATACCCATGGTGCAAAAGGAACCATATTCATTTTGAGGTCAAAAAGTCAAGGTCACTGGCTAAAAGATAAGGAAATCACTGAAAATGTTTACGCCCACGCTACAGCTCAGTGTATATGTCAAAATTATGATCAAGAAGAAGCCTATTGAACCTATGTCAAGAAGTCATGCAAAGGTCAAGGTCACTGCAAATTTCTGTCTTGGATGAGAGTTCATGTTCAGTCTTCTATCAGTTAAATAACAAGTGTGAGAGTGAATCACTTCTTTACCGATATCATCAGGTCCTCCTTTGTACACATTAATGGTCTGCTTGGAATCCATCCATGTAGTTTGTCAGCAACAGCGAATCTATGAAATAAAATGACAAAATTCATACAACCATCATGAACAGAAACAAAGTCTATACATAAGAATGTCCCTAAAAGAACAATGTACTGGCCTCGACTGCAGTAGTAGAGGGTCAAGTAAGTTCTTGTGCCCAATTCTGTTGTGCCCAATAAAAAATGTGGCCTTTATGTTGCACGAATAAAGACACTTTGAAGTTTTTGAATTACAGTACCAATTTTAAAACATAACTGTCGCGCGATAGCCAATGACCACAGCAGCATTGTTCCTGCTAAAGGAGAACTGCAAAAGTATTTTTTTTATATTTGTTGAATAATGATAAAAATATCAATGAATCTATTTTGCTTGTTTTAAATTGAAATACATGTAGTTTGTCTTGCAGAAGAAGCTTTTAAAAAGTTGGTAGCCCAAGCCCCGCTGAAATCTGATTTGCAAAACATCATTGCCTATCTTTCCTTCATTGTGACATCACGTCCCAAAGTTGCGCAGAATAATAATGAGCCAGCTTATACAATTTTAATTGTCAGAACAAGTATACGAGTACAGATCTCTAGACTACCAAAATAATACTAAATCATTCATGCTAAATCCAACTGATTATCCGTTTTTCAATGTACACTTGCCGAGATTCATCTCGCTGCCACAGAGAAGTATATATAACGATCATACGCCTTCCAAGTGGTTCAAACTTTCATTGGAAGGAATCTCACTTCCATTCTTAAAGGAAGTCGAGTTATTTTGAAGGGAGTGAGATGATCCTGTGCTTCGAGAGAAAATCGGGAGCAAACCGGGACAACAGCAGATAGAGATAAGCCCTTCGAGACGTGATATTTATCGGTTTTACTATTTTATCGAGAAACCGTCTCGATCGACTGGACGTAAGACATAACGCCTTTAACAATATGTCGAGCATTATTGATAGTTAACACCTTTGAACATTTGCCGAGCATTACTGATAACACCCTTGACAATATGCTGACGTTTATTGATGACTAACTCCTTTGACAATAAGCTGAGCCTTATTGATCAGCAACACATGTGACAATACGCCGAGCATTATTCATGAGTAATACCTTTGAGAATATGCCGAGCATCATTCATGAGTAACACCTCCTAGAGCATGCCGACTATTTATGATTAGTAACGCCTTTAACAATATGCCGAGCATTATTGGGAAGTAACACTTTTGACAATACGCCGAGCATTATTGGTGAGTAATATATTTGAAAATATGCCGATCATTATTGATTAGTAACACCTTTGAAAATATGCCGAGCATTATTGATGAGGTCGTATTACACGTACCCTTTGTCTAAGCAAGTGCGGTTTATAATATGGTTGACGGAGTCAAACATTTCCTGTACATGTAGAAGCACGTCTTAGGACAGTGTCTGGTATTCTATTTCATACGCCCGACGCTAGAGGAGATGATATTATGCGACAATCAGATCTTCATTCCGTCCGTCTGTCGGCTACCATTTGTTGTCCACACGATATATCCAATACCGTGTTATGGATTTGTATCAAACTTTGAGTATATCTTACTCATCGGGCAAAGAGGACAAAGGGTCAGACGGTCAGGCTCACTGCTGTGTTAGACAGTTATGGATTCAAGATATGGACATACAGTTTGATATTTGGAATACAGCGATTGTGATTTGCTAGCACTGTCTCACATTTCTCACAGTGACATTAGAAGCTGGCATAAGTATGAATTGAGATGCGCCCTATGCTTGGCACTAGATTACCACGGTGTATTCAAGAAAACATTACCAATGCAACACCAGCAAATTCATGACTTGTTGGCACAGTAATTCTTCCAGTCTTGCAGTTATAAATATTCTGTCCCTGTACCTCTGTCTTCTGCTAATTTGAATGACCTAAAAACGCTCAGCGAACGGCGCCAAATCTAGCTAGAGGCGAAAATAAGAAAATCGTCTAATGCTCCTGGACTCACTCACATATGCACTGTTGCATGCACAGACAATTGATTATCAGAGGCATTGTAGAACAATAATGTTATGACTTCTGTCTCTAGCTATTCAACATATTTAGTTTATCAGCAAAGACTCGGGGAAAGACACAGACAGCGTATTCGTAGAGGAGAGGAAAAAATATTCCTGGAAAGAAAGATAAAACCGAAGGGGTTATCAAGCGTTTTCTTAGTACTGTGTCGTCCTTGAGCCACAGGATTCGTCATGACCGCCATGATTACGTCACACAAAGGCTAACTAGAAGTAATTAGAATGTTTGTATTTTGAACTGAAAGCCAACAGGGCGAATCTGTAACTGACTTGGATATCGGACAACAACAAAACAACAACAACGATATGTTGCCATCAGGTCAATGTACACTACACCGATTCAAACAGCACTCTGCCGGCACGCAACTTCCTGTCTGGTATAAATGCATGAAGCATAATGCCGAGGCGCGGCGGGGGATATGTTTATCAGCGACTCCGTTCGTCAATGTAGGCCCGCACGCGCGAATATATCGGGACGGAATTAACCCTATCTGGCCTGGGGGAGGGGAGGGGATGGTAAATATTTTTCTTACTCTTGAGGTAGGGTGGTGAAACTTACCACACTATACCATTGGCTGCCATGATGACGTCACAGTATCGCATGCTCAAGTATTAAATCATAACCTGATGTAAAATTAAATAGCTTTTCTCCACCTTTTCTCGCAAAAAAGATCGCAGGAATTTTGAAGAAAAATGACTAAAACATCACTTTTCTTACCCCACATGGTCGCCATTTCGAATTTACTCATGATCCTCTGCTCGTGGGGTTGTGCAAATAAGCTCGAAATTGTCCATCATCTCAAACAGAATAAAAGCTTATTTTGGAACGAACCCACGGTATAAAAAATATTCGTTTTGGTTTTTTGTTAGACTATAGATAGACGCACCCTTCCAGGGTGGGTGGATGGATTCGGAAACTGGATAGGTAGTGTGCTAAAGGCACTTATATCGGATCAGGGAACTTGTCAAAACCCCCGAAAATTAGGGGGTAGGGTTAACTGATGGTAACATATTTCCACTTATGCTGCTTTCCATGTTATATGTAAGGTAGCATTATGAAGGTATGTGAATGGGCTATCAACTGATGGAAGATTACTTTTGATTGACCAAATCCCGTCAGCTACGTATATCAGTAGGTCATTGACTTGATTTTAGAATGGAAATTAGCGTAAGTGTCCCATATTGTCAGCTGTTTACACTGGAAAAGACACCAATTTAAAAAAATAAATGCTGTGTATTCTCTAGAGACGGTGTGCTAGTTTTTTGACGAAATAATTTGGTCATCCTCATTTAACAACTACTCCCAAAATTGTTCACACATTGACCTAATTTTGAATAACCATGAGATTTAGGTTGGGGTCATCATATTAGACGTATACCGAAATCTATTGACCACATATTGCAATTAAGATATCCTGGTGAAGGTAGGTGTATGGGCTATGGTCTACATGGATCAGACACGTTTAATATTGCGAACAGGTGTCAGTTATGTAGTAGGTCACCATTCTGACTACAAACCAAATTAATGTCTGCGTAAATTTTGCTAGCTAAATACGCAGATGAGATGATATCTGTGGCTCATGCACTGATCTGTGGAATTGTTTTCCCATGAGAAAAATCATTATGATTGAGAAGAATTAGTAGAAAGCAGATGACGAAATTTTAACGTCAAAAACTTGCACGTGGTCTGCACATGGTCACTGGGTGACCTTGGATATTGCGGCCCCGCCCATTGTGGAGTGCTTATATCCCCCCAATAGTCCTTCATCCCAAGTCCACTTTCATCATCGAACCTCATAGCACGGTATAGAAAACATTCATTGTGACTATTTATTAGACCATACGTAGACGCCAGTCCGAAACTACGGTAGATAATTTGCTAGAGGCAATTATAGCGAATCAGGGAACTTAAAAAGAACACGAAAATTAGAGGGTAGGGGTAACATACGACAACATATTTTCACTTCTACCACGTTTTATGTTACGTGTAAGGTATCATTATATTATAATGTATGATTTATTTTGATTGGTCAAAGCCCGTCTGTTACGTAGATCAGCAGGAGCGACAATTAGTGTATGTTTTCCCATTGTCAGCTGTGTACACTGAAAAAGACGCGAGTATACACAAATAGCATCTGTAGATTCTCTACAGACCATGGGCAAATTTTGACGAAACAATTTCGTCATCTGCGTTGAACTACTTCTTCTCAGGCTTTTTCACTAATCAAACACATTTTGTATAAAATGATATTTAGGGAGGATGGTCACAATATCAGACGTTTACCGATATCTATTGACCAAATGTTATAATTAACCCTACCTGCCCGGGGGAGGGGCGGGGGGGCAAACTTTTTGCGCTATTTCCGGAACATCAAAAAATGAAAAAATGAAACTTCTTGACTTTATAGTAGATCATATTCGGGTCATTTTGAGCCTATTTGCATAACCACTCGAGCAGAGGATCCTCGGTAAATTCAAGATAGCGTCCACGTGGGGTACCAGAAAAGTGATGTTTTTGTAATATTTCTTCAAAATTTCTGCTTTTCCGCGATGAAAGATGGGTAAAAACCATTTTATTTCACATCACATTAATATTTACTAATTTATCATACAGCTTATGCGGAGAAATTGCATAAATAAAAAATTCGGAAAATTCGACCGAAAAATCAACCAAAAAATACCGGTTTTGAAAATGACGTCACTGTGACGTCAGCAAAGTAGATCTTGACCCAAGGATAAAGCTCAAGGGGTAAGAAAAATAATTAGGGGGGCCATTTCGCCCCACCCCTCCCAGGCCAGGATACGTCCCAAAATGTTCAGGCCAGATAGGGTTAAGATATCACTGTGAAGGTATTAGCATGGGCCGTGGTCTACATGGTACAGTAAAGTTTCAAATTATGGACAGGTGTCAGTTATATAGGTCAGTATGTAAACATTCTGTATACAAAGCACAATTGATAGTATGTGTTAATTTTGCTAGTCAATATGCAGATAAATCGACATCTGTGGCTCATGTTCTGTTCTTTGGAATTGTTTTCCCATGAGAAAGGTCATTATGAGTTGTTACGGATAATTCATTGAATGGGTAAGAAGATCACAACATCACTTTGAGGAGTACAATAGTTAAGTGGTGTGGGTAGGAGAAGTCGGGTACGTCCATAACAATACGCGTTTAGCCATTGCTCTGTGTGTGCGTCATTAGGTAATGTTTAATTATTTATGGAGTAAAGTTTGATAGATGCTTCTCCTTATACATGTTTCTATGTTTCTACGTTAGTGATTGTTGTTAATGATTTACAATGAACTTTTTTGCTTTCGGATGAAATAAAAGCCAGCTTAACACTGTGGGTTAAGGCGGAGATTCGGATGAGGGTGGGATGGCTTGCAGTATTAGAATGCGAATAATGTGAATTAGATGCTGGAGACGGAATTCGAATGGACATCCAACATGAGAATGAGGAAATCTACAGTTAATTCTGTACCAAGAAAACTTTAATGGCTAACTAGGAGTTAACTGTGGTTGGTCAACTGGAGATTAAGTGTCTGTGTGGATAGGGTTAAGAGTACTCATCTTATATAATTAAAACAGGGAGTGGCTGCATACACACTCATGGTCAGTGGCAGGGGATTAAATGGTAAAGTGAACATTGAAGGCCATGAGATATACAAATAGCATTTGCCAGGGCTGGCTACATGTTATTTGGAGATTAAGATTGAAGTCTGGACAGTTGGCCATACAAACGTACTTTCAAAATAGATCACCGAGGAATAATGATTGCTCCTAATTAAAATATGAGATGCTGGGGATAAAATGTCTTCTTCAGTCTTGAAGTACGCGAAGGAACTCGGAGTCAAAACAACTGTTGACACATCGATATAGGAACATAACATAAGTAGCATAAGTAAAAACTTATTAGTACTTCCGTCGATTCTCCAATGGATGAAGGTTAAAACGTTTACATGGTGACAAATAGTTGTTCCTGGAGTATGGAAAATAAGATTTAAAACATAAGAACATGAAAAACTTTCTGTTTTAATGTTCAAGATTTGAGACGTAGAAAGTCAGGACCTGGGCGAAAACGTGTCTGCGTTCGAGTCCTGGACATATTGGGGTGTCGTTGCACTGAGGATGGGAACCGCTATGTTTTAGTGATCTGTGTTGTTATGAATTGGGCAAAGGATTATGCTCTGCCTGATCATGGCCTTAAACTCTTGAGTGCCCCTATATATTTTCACTATCCCTAAAGCTAAAGTGCTGAAACCTACCCCACCATATCTTTGGATAAACATCTACTTGAAAATGTAAAATCTAAAATGACCTAATGATGATGTCACTGTGACGTCATTTTAAAAAAAGAGTATTTTTTTCTTCACAAAAACTGCATGCCACATTAGTGAATAATAATTTGGTGTGAAGTAAAATAATTTGTATTCTCCTTTCTCCACAGAAAAGCAGAAATTTTTAACAAAAATGACGAAAATATAACTTTATTGGTACCCCATATGATCGCCATTTTTAATTTACCCATGGTCCTTTGCTTAGCGGGTTGGGGAAATAGGTTCATAATGATCCCAGTATGATAAAATAAAGAGTCACGGAGAGTCAGCTCTCACTATTTTGTCGTAAAGGAGATAGCAGCAAACTAAAAACAACAGAGGAGGGGGCTGAAAGTCTCCCCCCACCCCGGGCCAGGTAGGGTTAAATAAGTAAGTTACTTAGTAATTTACTGCTGAGAAAGTTGGTCTGCAAGTTCATGGTCATCTTCCGGTATGGGGTTCAGCGCACATTCATGCGGATGAAGTTTCAGTCGTAATTGTTTGCTAGGAACTGTGAAATGTTGGATTAAGAGAAGACACATACTTTCCCTACCGTTCTCAGTCAGATTGGAAGGTAGAGTGGCTTAATCGCACATTCATACAAATGTTCGCCTCTGTGAGTGAAACTCGTTCCAACTGGAACGAGCCGCTTCCCTTCGTCCGTTAGGCCTACAGGGCATCCACACATACAAGCACTTATCACATAACTGTAGTGTTATTAGGGACATGCGGTCATGATATATTTATCGTATACACCTAGGTGCATAACACTTTTAAACACGCTGATTGGATAATACATGTAGAGTGCGAAAATAAATTACTACGCCGGTATCGACGCCACTGAACTATTTTTGTCCCCCGCCGCAACGCGGCTGGGGGACTTTAAAATGGTTCTTGCTTCTATTTGTCCGTGCATGTCCGTGGATGTCCGTGCATGTCTGTTCGAATGATTTCTTCCTAACCCTTTGTTGGATTCTTCCGAAATTCGGCATACGCATCCTTTGCGACAAGACGCCAGTCGGTCTCGCATTTCAGCAACATCTGCCTGAAGGTGGCGCCACTGGGTCGAAATGGTTCTTGCTTCTATGTGTCCGTGCATGTCCGTGCATGTCCGTGGATGTCCGTGCATGTCTGTTCGAATGATTACTTCCTAACCCTTTGTTGGATTCTTCCGAAATTCGGCATACGCATTCCTGGCGACAAGACGCCAGTCGGTCTCGCATTTCAGCAACATCTGCCTGAAGGTGGCGCCACTGGGTCAAAATGAATCTTGATTCTTTGTGTCCGTGGATGTCAGTTACAAGCGATAACTTCCAAATGCTTTCTTGGATTCTTCCGAAATTCGGCATACGCATTTCTTGTGAGAAGACGCGGTTGCGTACTGGATTTCAGTAACATTTGCCTGAAGGTGGCGCCACTGAGTTTCGCTTCTTCGTGTCCGTTCCAGTTGAAATGGGTCTTGCTCTCTTTGTGTCTGTGGATGTCTGTTCAAATTCTTCACAGGCGATAACTTCCAAAAGCTTTGTCCGATTCCTTCGAAATTTAGCATATACACTCCTTGTGACCAGATATGAGTTGGTATTGCGTTTCACCAAGATCCACCTGAAGGTGGCGCCACTGGATCTTGTTCCAATCTGCTGTGCATGTCCGTGGTTTCCATTCAAATTCTTCACAAGCGATAACATTCAAATGCTTTGTCTAATAATTAGGCATCCCTAAATGCGTTTGTCATATTTTTCTTCTTTCTTCCGCTTCTCGCTGTTAGTTTTGAATTTCATGTCGCTTTAGATGAAGGACACCATTTTCTTAAATTTGCTTTCCAGTCCTTCTATTCCACATCATACACTAAAGCTTTTGCAGGAACCATATTTTATTTCAGAAGTATAATATGAAATAACTGGCGGGGAAATCCCCGCAGTACAGAACCTGTGTTAGTTTTGAATTTCGTGTCGCCTTACATGAAGGACAACATTTCCTTCAATTTTGCTATGAAATCATTCTATTCCACATCATATGATTTACCCTAAAGCTTTTGCATGAACCATATTTTTTATTCAGAAGTATAATATGAAATAACTGGCGGGGAAATCCCCGCAGTACCGAACCCCTGATTTTTTTAATTTCGTGTCATCTTAAATGAAGGACAACATTTTCTTCAATTTTGCTATCAAACAATTGTATCTCACATCATATGATTTACCCTAAAGCTTCTGCAGGAACCATTTGTGTCCACACGTGTAACTTACTATATTAATTACAACTGAGTTCCTAAAGTTTGGGTGCACACTGTGCATATGATCAATTTCCTGAATTGAATTGAATTCCACCTTGTGGTTTTTCGGACTGACTGATGATGACATGCAGTTGTTAGTGTGGTTGTTTCATGTACAGGGAGCTTTCTATGGCTTTCATGTCAGCACACCTACCACTACCCTCAAGAACAGCATGTCCCCATCCCCAGGGCGCCGAGCCGCACCCTCTATCTCCCAAACTAGCCCTCGCCCGACCCTCATATATTGTGTTTGAGCATATATATCTCCAATATATCTTGACAGAAGCTAAAATTTGTGTGTTGTCTGCAATATTGGGATAATTGCAACCCCGAAATGTTTCAATTTATCATGCACAGACCCATGTTTTTGTATTTGGTAAATATGTCCCATAGATCTTGCTTGGAATTGTTTTTCGTGCCAATCCACTTCTGGGTGGCGCCACCTCCGGCCAAGTTAAAATTGCATCTCCAGACAATAACTTTTGAAAACCCTAAGGATTCTTTCCAAATTTGGTGTGGTGGTACCTTGCCTAAGATCTGCCTTGAGAATGTTTTTCACCTGAAAGCTAAGTTAAGTGTTTTCAGACAATAACTTTTGAAAACCTGAACCGATTCATTCCAAATTTGGTGTGTAGGTACCTCGCCTCAATTTCTCGTTTGGCATTGTTTTTCATGCCGATCCACATATAGGTGGTACCACCTGGGGGCAAATTTAAAATTATGTTTCCAGACAATAACTTTTTAATACTTGATGAATTCTTTCCAAGCTTGGCATACATATACCTTACCTGAAGGTTTCACTTGGTATTGTTTTTCTTGTCGATCTGCTCATAGGTGGCGCCACCTGTAGGCCAAGTTAACATTTTCTATTTCCAATGTCAAGGGATCTTGCTTCAAGATCTCGGTTGGGATTATTTTTTATGCCTATCTGCCTACACATGGCGCTACCTGAGGGCCAAGGTAAAATTGCATTTCCGGACAGTAACTGTTGGACCTTAATGGATTCTTTTAAATTTGGTATGTGGGTAGCTACCCTCAAGGCATCTTATGGGGCCATGTTAATGATGTTTTTCCTAAGTTTTACGTTTTTACTTTCTTCACAAATAATGAATGTTTCTTTTACTAAAGATGCAAAAGGCATGCCTCCACTCGTATTCGATCGACTGTATCTAGTTTCTTCAATATTTGGCATATGCATTCCTTGTGAACTGCTCATCAGAATCTCCTCAAATTTGGCATGCATGTATCATGCCAGAAGATGTTGCGTGGGATTGCCTTTCGCTCCTGGTGGCGAAATACCAGATTTGTTTCCGGGTAATAACTTGAGAACCGCTCATCAGATTCTTCTTAAACCTGGTATGAATATATCATGACAGTTGATGTCACTTGGGATTGCGTCTCGCCCACTTGTGCTTACGGGTAGCACCACCTCGTGTCAAATCTAAATTTGATTTCGCTGATCAGATTTTTCTCCAATTTGGTATGCAGATACCATGCCATGATATGTCCCTAGGGATTGTATTTCACCTGCCCCTGCATACTGGTGGTGACACCTGGTAGAAACATCTGCAATTTGTTTCTGGCAATAATTTGACAACTGCTCATCAGATTCTTCTCAAATTTGGTATTCATATGCCATAAGATGTCACTTGGGATTGTGTTTCGCACATACAAATCTAAATTTGGTTTACGGGCAATAACCCCTTTTCAGATTCTTCCCAAAGTTCGTATGCTGATACACCATGTCATGAGATGATCCTTGGGATTGCATTTCGCCCACTCGCACCTACAGGTGGCGACACCTGGTGGCAAATTTAAAATTTGGTTTCCAGACAATAGGTTGAGGATGCATTCAGCTTCTCGTTGGTTTGCCAATAATATGCCTAGAGATGTCGCTTCTCGGAACATAATTTCCATGCTTCATTGCATGGAAACTATATTACAGAAGCAAAAAAACGTTGATTTTCCATTCCATTAGTCGATTTTAAAACTTGGGAAGGCAGAAAGACCCGCATCCAACGCCTATGAAGTAGCACTTGCCTCCCTCATGTATATCCCCCCGAGACCAACAATGCTAAAAAATATTGCTGCCATTTCGGCGGGGGACTTAGCATCCTCTGGCTGCTTGTTTGCATTGATAAACGTTTACTACGAATTGCTATGTTACAACGTCAACAACAACATGGGTATCTGTAAGACGATCATTTTATCCAGAGATACAAATAAGGGTCTGCAAACTATAATTGCCAATAGCGATACAAGCAGCAATGATCGGCAATACATTATTTCAACTGTTATGATCTTCATATTTTGTATAGTACTCACGTAGTCTGCCCTTGTTGTTTAGCCGGTCGTTTTGGGTACCGCATCCTGTCATATCTCGAAAATAGATTTTTGTTCATTCTTGTGCAGTATCTACATGGAATATTCCTGATGTTTGCTTATTCCTTGCAATAGATCTGGATGATAGATACTTCAAACGGATTACGTATTCAAAATGATTTTCTCAGCTTAGCATGTCGTCAACTCGCTGAGAACTCGCCAACATGTCGCGCGCATGATGACATGCAGCGAACAAGAGTGTAACACGAGGCATGACATATTCCAGAATAAATCATGTATCAAGAACCGCTAATTAGCAAGTTACACTTATTGTATTTTGCTGTGAAATGGTCTACGATATTTTAAAATGCTGTGGAAACTGAACAGTCTTACACATGAGGTGCTCAAACTGTGTTGCGTTTTGGAACTACATCGGCTTAGTGTGAACAGCAACTTTTAAGGCTGTGATGTACCTGAGCCGGCGCCGTTTTTTCGCCGAGAAGGAAACAAAGAAAAGAAAGTTTGAGATAGATTTGATAATGAAATCTTTCGAATTATTACGTTTATAATTTGCTGATAAATAGTTATGTGACAACAGAATCTTACACTCGTAGCAGTTAAATATGAAAGTTATGACATTTATTCAGTAAGTTATTAACTTACTCGTGTCATAACGTTCATGTTAAATAGCCACTCGTGTAAGATCCTCTATATATTGCCTAGAATTTTCAGTTAATGGTTGTATGACATCATACCTGCCTGGACAACGACACCACGCTATCGCAGATGGGCATCCCATGGAGAACGTTCTGGTGAAACCCTGTTAGTTGCCGTGTTTTATGATAAAATGAAATTTAATGTAACAGAAAATGAACTTTGTTGTGAAGGACTGTTATGTTAACTTATGTTAACTAAGTGTATTATGTAAGTTGGGGAGGTATAGCAGGAATAGATTTTAGCTAAAGCGAAGTTATCAAGATTTGTGAATTTGATTGACAGAGATTCCTAACTTCATCCTTTGAGTTGCTTCTCTAGTGACCAGCACGAATGCGGCAGGTAGCTGGGTATAACCCTGATAGAATTTTGTTGCTGTTCGTCTTTTCCCAGCAGGGCTTTACAAAAGATATCATGTTTGTCTGTTTCTCCTCAGCATTACCATTCATTTTATGATATAACCTCACGATATTTTGCCGTGTAATCTCACACTGGTTAAGTTTATTTGAATCCGTTCTAGTTCTTTCGTCATTTGACATTATGTCATATGAGTTAATATATTATTCTATTATTGTTGTTTATTTGATGAGAACTTGCTTTTGTCTTGCGTCTGGCATTATCCAATCATCTCGCTAGAACACTGTCACCTCTCTGCTGCATTGCAGAAGTTTGTATTGAAACTGGACTGAAATTTGGGACGGCTACATTTTTCTCCCTTTACGCATGTACGGAACCACCACAGACTGAATTTGGTTGAGACGAACTCAATAGACTCTAGGACCGAGTGCGGACAGGCACCGTTAATTTGCTCTGGAATATTGGGGTTCCACATGGTTCCGCTGCGAGAAAGACATGCTTACTTCTTGTATCAATGGGATGTGGTCATGTTTTTACCCACTTTGAGCTGTGTCAACAGAAAGGTATAATGTGTACCTTTGACGGTTATGTGAGCTTCAACACTTCCAACACTTTCATATGAAAGAGGGATAATAAGGGCTAAAAGCCAGTGAATAGTAATAGAAATTGAGGTAATACATGGAATAACTGAATAACCGACCCCTGTAATAGCCAATGGCTCTGGCCAGATTTGTTGAACTCTTTCTTGATATGAGTCAATATCAGACTGAATGATACACAACTGATGATTTCAGGAAATTACAAAGTGTATTTTTATACTTTTATCAGGTGACGATGGGCCATGAGTCGTAAATCCACAATGAATAAACTCGACTTTTACCATCTGTAAATCGAACAATTATCCATGGTGAGAATATAGGCTTAACCTGTCATATAGTTAATACCCATGACGACTTGGAGAGAGGAATACATTTCAATACATATAAATGTATACGATATTCAACAGTGTAGGTCAGACACAATTACTGGTCGATAACATTTTCTCTTTTCAAAAGGATTTATTCGTTTAGACCATTAAAGCGAGATATTACGTTATATATTTTCTAGATAAAATTGTTTCATTTACCTGCGAAAATTTCTATAATATAATCTATGAAATGCTTGAGGCACTTTGGATCCAATTAGTTGCGTCAATATTGAGCGGCATCAATATTGAGTGAACATAATCAATACAAACCGAAGGGAAACAACCACATCATTTATTCTGTGGCTCACCGTAAGAAGAGCATCGTTATGTTTTCATACTTCATGTCTTGGTACTCCAGCACGTTAATAAACGGATGCGCGTTCAAATATCCTCGAACGTGTGCCCAAAGTCATTCAATGAGCGTCACACGAGTGCCCAAAACCATTCACATAGCCCCAAACATGTGCCCAAACCCAAACACTTAGCTTGAACATTTGTTCAAAACCAATCACCAACCCTCGAACATTAGACCAAAACCACTCGCCAAGCCTTGAGCAACAAGCAATAATCAACCCAGCAAACGCTTGACTTGCTCATTAGAAAAAAGTATGTTGTCGTAATAATTCAGTTGATTGTATGATTATTTTTTTTTCGTCAAAGACACAAAATCATGCAGTCCGATCATGTGCATTAGTGCCGGCTGAATGTCACCAGGCTGAAATTATTGAATACTAAGCATTGTAACTGACAGATCAGGAACGAGATAAAACCGTCAACCACAAACATCAATCGATCAACCGGGTTTTTTCCATAAACAATTATGTGGATTGTACGACGCGAATGCAGAGATTCTCCTGTTAATTAATGTCAACGTGGAGGTCGTGCTGTCGGATAAGAAATACTTTCAACCGAGTTAAGATCCTATTGATGTTCGGCGATGTGAATGAGTTAGCAGTTCTAGTGTCAATCAATGCTGTCAACTCGCATTCACCAATTCAGTCGTATACATGTACGCTATGTTGTAACTCCGTTATCTCTATTTTTGTAGAAGTGGGTAGAGTCATATGACCATTTTGTTTTGCTAGACGGGATAAGTCTGGGAACGGAGGCTTGTTCAGATGGGAGACAGACGACGTATCCGGTGGGGCAGCGTCTTGAAAGGGAGACAGCGGAGGTGTCGAGGTGAGGCGACGTTTTGTGGTGAAAGTTCGAGACGTGACTGATTGTGGAGGCGTCTTGAGGTGGGACGTGATTAGTAGATGGGGGGGACTGTTGGGGAAGTCTAGGAGGGGGATTTTGTCGTTCCGGTACATATTTGAGCTCAAACATCTATTATTGATTAATTAGGTTTATGGAAACGAATTGGAAATTCATTTTAATAGTCTTTGATAAGAATGTTGAAATACACTGTCGCCTATTTCACCGTGTAGGTCTGCATTGCTTTTTCTTGCCTCTACTATGGATAACGTCTGTCCACTCAGCATCGACACTGATTTTAATGATTGTTCCTCTTTTGCAATGCATTAAATATTGATTGATGTAATCTGTTCTGTGTGTTTTAGTTATACCAACACAAACAAATTTCAACCCTCAGCTTCAATTCATAACCAGACAGCCTACACTTTCTGCATGCAAACATGATGACAGGATGAATTTTCACTAGACTAATGCGGATGGGATCTATCGTGATATGTTCTAAACATCCTCCGATCGTTGACCTACATGTACACGCATAGAAGGAATACCATCAGATATACGCTGCGTAGGTTTCCAATTAAGGATGATATATCCCATTTTCTTTCTTGAAAGCCGGTTAATACATATTTTTCTAATAATCTAGGAAGTATCGAGGCAATTCTCTTTTCAGATGAGTTCTTTATTGACGCCAATCTCAGCCCGCGGGCTGACTGAAAGTGTCAAATCAGTCCAAAGGATGGAGTGGTTCAGTCCTTTGATGTCCGATTGCAAAGAATAACTGAAGCAATATAGCTGAGCTCGCACGGAAATTATAAGTATCACTTGAACCTAGCGGTCACCCGGTTTTGATGTTAGCTGAGTGAGCACATTGATCTCTAAATTTGACAAAACAGGCACAGTAGCGACAAGACCATGCACTTTCAGTTGGAATGCGCCAACGTTTCATCTGTACTCGATTACGAATGAAATTCATTCGTTAGTTCAGAGACGCTTGAACAATATCTAGAATATATTATTATCTTGTTATACTTTTTCCAGTGGCCTAGTTTTTGTCTCGCTTCCCTATCCCTCTGCAATTGCCTTCGTTTTCTTTAAAAATCGGAACAAAAATACATTAGAAATGTAAAGAATCTAGATCCTCGCCTTCAATTCTGTTGCAAATACACGTGAATTTCAAAATAATTTTCACATTCATTTGTTTGCGCCGGTATAAACCAATTTCACCCGAGCGCATGGCCGTAGTATTTGACTTTTAGGATGTGAAATTGTTTTATAGTGTAAGCCATTTATTATAAAAATTTCTCTGTGGAATTTTTTTTCCTCCTCTGATTTATATTGTTCTTTGAATTTCTGAAGACGGATATTAATATGTATTGTTGGGGTTTTCTATCTATTAGTTTGAGTATGTCATTTCGCAATCAGTATCAGCGTGTTCAACAAGTATTGCTGCATATCCCTGTCACATATGATTTATCATTTTTAAGATAATAATTTTATTTTTACTGTGTCATCTCTGCAACCATCTCTGCACATCACAGTGTTTTAACCCGTTGTCCCAAAATCACGAAAGGCTTTTTTTTTCTTTGCAATAGAAACATTTCTTTTTCTTATTTTATGTAAGAAAAAAGGCACAGAGAAATCTGTGTAGAATTTTGTATCGAAATATATTTCCTGGGTACATTCGAACCAATAGTGGTCCATTTCTACCCCAAATATCTTCCTTCACTTACCCAAAATGCCCACTTTCGCTATTACTCGTACTGATGACGTCACCGATGACGTCACAGATGCTGCGGACAGCCCCCAAATCGGGGTCTACACCTCGAGGGCTAGAAAATGACACCTCCCACGACACATTCGGACCAATAGTGGTCCATCTCTACCCCCAAAACACCCCCATGCAACCCCCAAAATGACCACTTTACTCACTTCACCCAACTGCGCATGCGCAGATTGACGCGACTTGCAATCAACACACGCCATTCTGACTCTACCCCACAAAAGCTTCACTTTGACACCTCTCACGACCGATTTGGACCAATAGTGGTCCATCTCTACCCCAAACACACCCCCACGCACGCCCCCAAAATGCCTGCTTCCTATACTGCGGCCAGATTGCGCATGTGCAGAATATTGAAAACGGCCCAGTCGGGTGCTCCTCCATGAGAGCTTCAAAATAAGGTCCCATGGGACCACTAGGGGCTTACCTGGACCCCAAAATGTTCACCCAGTATGGACCTATACACTGAGCCTGTAGGCCTATGGGCCTATATACAGACCTACCCGGTACCTGATCTTTTCAAAAAAATTCCACCGCTTAACTTCAAGGCCCCTCCCATCGTGTTCTACATGGTGAGACGTGAATAACAAGACCAAACAACCCATATCGCAATGAACATGTGTGAATTTCCCAGTATGGACCTATCCCCCATAGCCAGTATAGGCCTATGGGCCTATACAGACCTCCGTAAACTTTTCAATAAATTTCACCGCTTAACTTCGAGACCCCTCCCATCGTGTTCTACATGGTGAGACATGAAAACCAAGACCAAACAACCCATATCGCAATGAACATGTGTGAATTTTCCAGTATGGACCTATCCCCCATAGCCAGTATGGGCCTATATACAGACCTACAAGGTACTTTTCAAAAAATTTCACCGCTTACCTTCGAGACCCTTTCCATCATGTTTTTCGTGGCGAGACGTGAAAAACAAGACCAAACAACCCATAGTAAAATGATAAAAAAAAATGACCACCCCCATACCCCATACAGCCATTTTCCCATATATTGTATAATACAGGCCCCTATTGTAGGAGTAAAGTCCGTGTTCCGCTTTTTTTTTTTTTTTTTTTTTTTTTTTTCTGTGAAAACATACACCCACCCATGACTGGATAGCCATGCGGGAGAGCTTCACGTTGACACCTCACTCGACCCAATCGGTCCATGCAGCGAATTTGAAGTCTGGGGACTAGTTTCTGTTCGCGGAAGCAGACCGCATCACCGCCAGATGGCGGAGGAATTCGAGGTCAAAGGTCACCCTGGTGGCGCCACCTGTTGGAACTTGACACTTGACACTTGCACTTGACCTCCACGCGGCCTCAGAGATCAAAGGCCGTGAATGGCCGCTTCCTATACTATAACCTACAATAACGCCACCTGGCGGATGCAAGAGTTACCTCCCCCGGCAGAATGTGAGTCTATCCGTGTTTTATATACTACTATGGGGAAATGAAATAATTTGATGCAAACTAATATTTATTTGATCGGTTGGAGGGAAATTGACAAGCATATAGTTGTGACGAAAATATTGTTCGCATAGTGTGTTTGACACTTCGGGACCACCATACATATGAGGGGGAGAAATCTTCGGCGAAGGAAAATCATCGATATTGGTTTTAATTGGACGAATTAAGGGCTGAAAATTTCCACGAACGAAGACTAATTAAGTTCTTGATTGATCACCTAACTAATGTCTAATCAGCGAAGTGTAATTCTGCTGTTTTGGAGGAAAAAGCATTTCCACGGGCTGTTCTGCTTCCAGAGCACGCATTCAATGGCTCCTGACTGAGGGAAATGATGTCATCGGATCTCTATAATCTCGTCCTATACGAATTCATCAAAGAGTTGAAGATAGAAGGTAACACATCGTGCTGTTAGGCTAGCTGGGCGGATTATCGACAGGAAAGACTTATCGGCGCCGAGAGGGACAGTTGCCACTAGAATTTTTCTGTAAATTATTTAGTTTTCGAATCTATTTTTCTCATCTTTCGTGAATTTTCATTTGATTTAACATTTTGTTCCTCTTCAAATCTTTATTTTATTTTACTTTTTTTTCTTTTCAGATTTTTTTTATCATTTTCATTTCTTGCATTTTACTTTTTTTCGTTTTACTTTAATTTGTTTTAATTTGCTTTTTTCGCACACAAAAAAAAATTCTACATGTCCGAGAACTGCCAAGCCGACAGCTGCCAATTTCCCAGCATGCTTCATGGCTCGACTTATCTCCCTTGTTTAGTTTACTGTGTCAGATGCGCTAAACTTGTTACAAGACTAGAAACAAATGTTCGATGCAGTGAAAGAGAGATGCAGATCTTGAAATGCAGTTGTAAATATATGTGTTGCAAATTTCTGTATCAGAGGCGCTGAACATCAAAAATGTCAGGCACAAAAGCGTGGAAGAAACTGAAAGCAAAAATGAAATCAAAACGACTGAAGAAGGGTGAAGGTGATAACATTTCTCGTAAAATAAAGGGAGAAGAAATGATCATTCAACGCCTGTCATGCTCTGTGTTAACTCGGAAACTCTGGCTGTGATAGGTAAATATAGGGTACGGGGGCGTGGCATTCCTATCACAGCTCAGATCGAGGGTAGGTTAAATTTTCGCGATAAAAACTGATGTTGCGAAAAGCGCCTTTTCGCTGACGAAAATAACGAAACGGGAGAGAAAAAAATATGCCAATTTGATAGTTTGACCGACCTGAGCTTCTTTGTCCATGTACCATCTATCAGGACTGTTTTGATGCTGACAAAATGTGATCAAATGTGTGAGAAAAAACCTTCATTGATTTTAACGTTTTCGCGCCTTTCTGACATCTTGTGAGAATATGACCTTCGCTATTTTTATCTCGTGACCTTTCTGATCGCGTGAATGAACACACGTCGCTATTGGTTTAAAACCAGCATGGATCGGTTTCTTGATGACGTGAGTCAGAAGGTCAACCCCATTCTGCGCATGTCCCTGTAAACTGTGGAGAAAGAAACACAACGGTTTTGTTGACAAAATGGTGGTTGTCATAGTGCTGGAGATGCCAAATCATATTATTTACTCGATAAAATGCTTTTTGTGCCTCTGTCTCAATTCCCCACGCCGTGTGCAGTTAAAGATCTCGAGCGACTGACGTCTTAGTTATTTCAATTTCAGGCTCTATGAGTCAGATTCAGCAACAACAACCAAAAAAATAGACTCCTTAGCCGATGTTTTCGGGCTAGCTCTGTGTCTGGGAAGGCCCAGAATATACAAGAATCGGACCCAGAAAAGTCGTGCAGTTTAGCAACAGTGAAGGTGAATTGTCAATGGAGAATATTAAACGTGCATGCGAACATCTTTTTCGCAAGAGTTGGGGATATGGCATGCGACATCCTTGCAGGAGAACAAGGACCTTCGTGTAAAAGTGTGAAACAAATTCCCGATATTAAATTGATTCATATTCGCTTTATTCCAAGGGGTTCGTCGTCTGATACTTTAACAGAGGATAAAGACACCCCACTGAATCGACAAGTATGATTGTAGGTGAAGCACCAGTTCATGTGTTGCTTCACATTGAAGCCGGATAACAGCTGCAATGTTATAATGAGGCAACATATGATCGTATATCAGATATGTCGACAGTCCATGGTAGCTACCATTTGTCTTGGCAACAGTCCATTTAGCGAATCATTGGCCAAGGTTACACGGTTCATGTCAGTTCGGACTGACCGTATTTTGACCTACCATGGACTGTCGATCGGTCCGATGATGATACCATGGACTGTCGTAATATTAGACAGACAGAGAATAAACTATTAATGGTTCATATTCCTCTTAAACACACACAAGTGAAAGAAATCGAGAGATGAATGAGTCAGTGATACATGAGGCAGGTACTAAGTTCTCACGTGTTCATTTTGTGCTTATTTCCTCACACTATAATTCGATGCTAATACCTACCATGGACTGTCCACCAACACCTAAAAACACCTCTCGCCGCAAAAATGTTTAAAATTTTTGTTAACTTGAAATAGTAATAACCCTACATTTGGTGACAATATAGTACGATATCTCTCCATAAAAAATGACTGGACACCAATAACCATACCTGTCATCGATATGCTGAAAATCGTTCATCTTCGGCTGTGGTCACTGTCGTCTGGTCAGACACACGCCCACGCTTGATAACGAAAGCACCGAAAAACCTACCATTGACTGTGATTTGACACGTGACCGGCGGTGTTTACCTACAATCATACTTGTCGATTCAGTAGGGTGAAAGATTTGGAATTGGATGATATCAGCCCAGTTCCAGTCAAGAGGCCTATAGCTCGTTCGAGAAGCTTGTCAACTTTCCAAACGTCAGTGACAGACATGTTAAAGCTGGGCAAGCTGAGCAACAAGATATCCACAACAGTTGTGAGTTTATTTAGTTTTGACTTGGACCATATGACATGGTCGAAGGTACCAGCTATTGTGGAGTTTTTTGGAAAATGAAGGGTTCACCAGCGGTGGATTAAGAAAGGCTGTCTTGGCTACCAGTACACATCCTGAATTTGCCCAGCACAAATGGATCATCAAACGTTATCTCCCTGAAGCCCTGGAAGGAATTAGAAATATCGAACAGACTGCCGAGGACCACACTCGCAAAGCCTCTCGACTGGAACTGGGATGATTTCATCTAATTCCAAATCTTTAGCCTCTGTTAAAGTATCAGACGACGAACCCCTTGGAATAAAGCACGTGTAATGTTCTCCATTGACAATTCCCCTTCGCTACTGCTAAACAGCACGAATTATCTTTGTCCTATATTCCTGTATATTTCTGGGCCTTCCCAGACACAGAGCATGACAGGCGTTGAATGGTCATTTCTTCTCCCTTTATTTTACGAGAAATGTTATCACCTTCACCCTTCTTCAGTCGTTCTGCTTTCACTTTTGCTGTCAGTTTCTTCCACGCTTTCTGACATTTTTGAAGTTCAGCGCCTCTGATACAGAAATTTGCAACACATATGTTTGCAACTGCCTTTCCAGATCTGCATCTCTCTCCCACTCCATCGCACATTTGTTTCTAGTCTTGTAACAAGTTTAGCGCCTCTGACGCAGTAAACCAAACAAGGGAGATAATTCGAGCCATGAAGCATGCTGGGAAATTGGCAGCTGTCGACTTGGCAGTTCTCGGACATGTAGAATTTTTTTTTGTGCGAAAAAAGCAAATTAAAACAAAATAAAGTAAAACGAAAAAAAAAGTATAACAAAAAATATGAAAAAAAAAATCTGAAAAGAAAAAAAAAGTTAAAATAAAATAAAAATTTGAAAAGGGGGAAAAAGTTAAATCAAATAAAAATTCACAAAAGATGAGGAAAATAGATTCGAAAACTAATGAATTTACAGAACAATTCTAGTGGCAGCTGCCGGTCACCATAGACGTGCTACCGAAGTCTAACCGAAGGGGTGCCGTAAGATTGGAGAAGCTGTATGTAACGGGAGAGTTACGTTGCCGAAATTACTGCGAACTTCGGGAATAGAATTCGACAACCAGCGACAATCTACGTTGCCAATATAAATCCTTTAAGCTGTAAATTACTTCCGCGGGAGGCTAGGTGACTTGTCATTCCGGCCCAGGTTGAAAAGTTCTTACAATGACCGGGGCAGGTCTTAGACACAGGGAAATATAAATTGTTGACCAGCAGCCTATGCCCGAGAGACAAGGTGGTGGATTTGCACATTATACATTTGCTTACAGTCCGTAGGTAATAGCTACGGCGTTTATATTATACACTTGCATACATACACGGTGCATCGGCACAGCTGACATTCGAATAACATTGTAGGCCTACATCCATACTACCTTCGTCTGGGCTTATATTATCTTTTACTTAGACACGGGTGGATCATTAGCCCTGCTTCGATCAGCTTGGTATTGTGAATACGATGGCGCTTAGTGGGGGAAATAAATCTTCACTATATTATATTATCTGAGAATTATATTTGTAAACTCTTCACAGATTTTTATAACACTGCATATACCAACACAGAGCCTGATAATTCACCTCTCTGGTCTGTGCCGTGGGTCAACGAAGCCTTGCCGAAAGTAGCAATACTTCGTCATAGAGGTCTGCTATCAATGGTGATGAGTCGTCATCAGGAACATAAGGAGCAGGAGAGCCCGTGACCGCTTCTTATCCTTTCCTACATATTCGCACTCAGTCAATAACGAACAGGAGAGCTCGGAAAGAACGGCTTACGGCTGTAGGATCACAGTAGTATATAAAAGGCGTATTATGGCAACGTGAAGGCGTGCCGCGATCAGGAAATCCTACGACCAGGCACCATAGACGATTAACAGCGATTGGGCATTCATCGGGTGGCCGTGTACCAAGGCACGGCGACGACCAGAAGTGCCATACAACCCGGGGTAACCCGAAGAACGTAGGGAACAATAAAATGACGGGCCTGACCACGGGAGATAGTTATTCCACGCGAGAATTTGACCGGGACATTTCTCGCATCTTAGATAGGGATTTGTATATGTTTTATTCCATTCTTTTAAAGGTAAAAAGAGGAGCGGCATGGCAAATAAAATGTGCATTTTGTGATAAAAGCATCCAATTTGGCACACAGGTAGAGTAATATATTATTAAAAGATCTAGATATCGAGCCACTGGAAATCTGGCACTTGGTGGCCGTGGCAGCCATCTTACAAAATGGCCTCCAGGAAATATTGTCTATGTGTGAATCTGCTAAACCCGGAATAACTAGATGGTTTCAAATGGCAATAATGTCTACTGCAAGCTTGTATCATAACTTCTTAGGTGATTGTTACTCAGTTACTGCACCAATCAACGTAAATAATGGGTATTTAGACCCTACGGTGGGTGGCGGAGAGGGGACGGATTATGGTCAACCCCAACCCCATACACTTTATTCCCTATCTCTAGAACGACGAAAAATTGAGAGTGTGTGGCTTTATAGCTTACAATATTTGGGTCATTTTCAACAAAATCAGAAACCCCTCCGAGCAGAGCAGCATGAGTGAATTAAAATGGCGACCATGTGGGGTATCAGAAACATGATGTCTTTTCCTTCGAAGTTTTCAATTTTATTTTCATAAAAGTACCGAAAACTAATATATTTCACATATTATTTACTACTTAATCCTGTAGTTTGTGTTAGAAAATAGTGAAATAGAGAAAATCGGGAAATCGGTTCATTTGATCCATTACGTCACTGTGACGTCATCAGGTGGGTCATCATGCATATTTTGCATGTTTTTATATATATTTTTTTTTCATTAAATTGATAAAAAAAAATTATTTAAACAATTTTCTCAAATACACAAATGACAAACATAAAATGGAAACAAAAACATGCTGCTCATGGCCATTTTACATTGTGTGGTAGCACATGACAAAAGGATACAGTTTGGCATGTTTCAGCGACCTGTTAAACCCAAGAGGTAAGAAATGTAATAGCGAAATGCCTACTCCATAGCTCGGCCAGTCTGAATGGTACAGCCGGAGCAAAAAAATGGAAAAGGAACACACAGACGTGTAGAGACCACAGCAACCACTAACGCAGTGCTGAAATGGTCCTATGCTTCAAATGGCATACATGTACCATGAAGGTTCGTTATCCTGCTGTATGACAAAACTAACACTTGCAAAGACAATGACAAGGCACGGAAGAAACTCTTCGCGAGGAATAACAATGTGCAACAGATGTGCAATGTGCCACAGCTATCGAACAGCATGTTAAATGAGCCCCTGCTGCATTCACCAAGCAGCTGACACTAGAGCTGAGGGGAGAGCTGAAACTCCTTGACTTTATAGTTTATCATATTGGGGTCATTTTGAGCATATTTGCATAACCCACCTGGGAAAGTATTATTCAAGATGGCGGCCACGAGGGGTACCAGAAAAGTTATGTTTTTGTCACATTTATTCAAAATTTCTGCTTTTCCGCATCTTTTCACGTCACATTAATATTTACTAATTTATCACGCAGTGTTTGAGGAGAAATTGCATAAATAAAAAATTTGGAAAATCCGACCGAAAATCGACCAAAAAATGCCGTTTTGAAAATGACGTCACTGTGACGTCTTCAAAGCGGCCATCTTGGATTTTTCTACATGTTCTGGTAGATCTTGCCCCAAGGGTATAGTGTGGTAAGTTTCAGCTCCCTAGGTCAAGGGGTAAGAAAAACAATTAGCTCCTACCACCAGGCCAGGATACGTCAGTAGTATACAGCATGCATTTAAACGCTCATTGACCTACTTATTTGTTCCCCCGGGTAAAATTTAAGGGGGAACTTTGTGGATGTAGAGGTCATAGAGGTCAATTGTGAAATATTGACCAATCAAATGCGAGAATGTAGTTTGACTGCGCTTGGTGGTGACGTCATAATTGTGGATGTGCACGTGAGGGACTGTGGGAGGTGGGACAAGATGGCGGCTGGTTTTAGTGTCGTGTGGGAGGTGGGACAAGATGGCGGCCGGTTTTAGTGTCGTGTGGGAGGTGGGACAAGATGGCGGCCTGTTTTAGTGTCGTGTGGGAGGTGGGACAAGATGGCAGTTGGTTTTAGTGTGTTGTGTGGGAGGTGGGACAAGATGGCGGGCCGTATTTGTGTGTTTTTGTGTGTTGTGTGGGAGGTGGGACAAGATGGCGGCCGGTTTTAGTGTCGTGTGGGAGGTGGGACAAGATGGCGGCGGGTTTTAGTGTCGTGTGGGAGGTGGGACAAGATGGCGGCCTGTTTTAGTGTCGTGTGGGAGGTGGGACAAGATGGCGGTCCGTTTTAGTGTGTTGTGTGGGAGGTGGGACAAGATGGCGGCCCGTATTTGTGTGTTGTGTGGGAGGGGGGACAAGATGGCGGCCTGTTTTAGTGTGTTGTGTGGGAGGTGGGATAAGATGGCGGCCGGTTTTAGTGTGTGGGAGGTGGACGGCATGTTCGGGCATGTTCGGGCAAAAAAAAGTTCCGGCAAAAAAAAAAAAAAAAAAAAATGTATTCATGCGCGGTGATGCGGTTTGGCCGTGGTTTTGGCGGTGATTCGGTCTCGTGAAAAAGCTTCCGCGGAGAAAAAGTAGTCCCTAGATAAAATGGTCCGATGGGGTCGAGTGAGATATCAAAGTGAAGGTTAGGTGAAGGAGCATCTAATGGGCTGGGTGTGGGGTTGAAATATCGGCCTTCTGCGCATGCGCGGCGGCCGAAGGGTATGAAAATAGCCTTTTTGGAGCTATGGGAGCCCCTAGTTGACCGATGGGGTCGAGTGAGGTATCAAAGTGAAGCATTCATGAAGGGTCATCTGATGGGCTGAGCGCGGGGTTGAACTATCGGCATTCTGCGCATGCGCGGAGGCCCAAGGGTATGGAAATAGACGTTTTGGAGCTAGGGAAGCCCCTAATGGACCAATGGGGTCGAGTGAGGTATCGATGTGAAGCATTCGTGAAAGAGCATCTGATGGGCTGGGTGTGGGGTTGAAATATCGGCATTCTGCGCATGCGCGGTGGCCCAAGGGTATGAAAATAGACGTTTTGGCATCTAGGGAAGCCCCTAATGGACCAATGAGGTCGAGTGAGGTATCAAAGTGAAGCATTCGTGAAGGGGCATCTGATGGGCTGGGTGTGGGGTTAAATTAGGGTCATTCTGCGCATGCGCGGTGGCCCAAGGGTATGGAAATAGACGTATTGGAGCTAGGGGAGCCCAATGGGGTCGAGTGAGGTATCAAAGTGAAGCATTCGTGAAGGGGCATCTGATGGGCTGGATATGGGGCTGAACTATCGGCATTCTGCGCATGCGCGGTGGCCCAAGGGTATGGAAATAGACGTTTTGGAGCTAGGGGAGCCCTAATGGACCAATGGGGTCGAGTGAGGTATCGATGTGAAGCATTCGTGAAGGGGCATCTGATGGGCTGGGTGTGGGGTTGAACTATCGGCATTCTGCGCATGCGCGGTGGCCCAAGGGTATGAAAATAGCCGTGTTGGGATGTAGGGGAGCCCCTAATGGACCAATGGGGTCGAGTGAGGTATCTAAGTGAAGCATTCGTGAAGGGGCATCTGATGGGATGGGTGTGCGGTAGGAATATCATTCTGCGCATGCGCAGATGCAATACGGAGGTCTCGTCCAATCAGAAGCGAGTATTTCAAATCCGTCCCAGAGCTCTCGTCAATCAGAAGCGAGTATTTTGATCCGGTGCATTATGGGACATATCCAAGATGGCGGCACGTATGTTCAAGATGGCGGCACATCCGGTGTCGAAAACTGGCCATTTTGTCGGATGTGGTCACTTAGTGTCGAAAACTGGACCCTGTATGACGTCACTTCCGGGTTTTTCACTAAAAACTACATCCAAACATAGAAGAGTTCCTAATGTTTCCTCTTAGACGTCCGTATGTTCAATCGCCGGTGGGTTTTCCCGCCCCGCCCCAGCGCCCCGCAGCGCGAGCGTGTTCTCCGGAAGTGCGCGTCATCCCCGGCAGTGCGCGCGCGGACGCGGGTCAAAAGGTCAAAGGGTCACCTCCAGGTCAGACGGTCCAATGTCCAATGAGACAATGTTGCGGCATCGCTATAGTCAGAGCTTGAGCACAATAAAAAATTCTAGATTCTAGGGGGGTTCTAGATGAACCTGGGAAAGATGGGCAGTTCCATTTGGACCAATCAGCGGTCGAGAAAAAGAGCCAATCAGCGGTCGAGAAAAAGAACCAATCAGCGATCGAACAATCAGCCAATGGAATTGGGGTATTCACGGTGTGCTTTCGCTGACGTCCGCGCCTACATCTGGGTTCTTGTACACCGGGTAATGTTTTTCTGGACATGGATGGGTTACCTTTGGCTCCATTCTAGGCCACTGATTGGCTAATACGGTGTTCAAAGCCACTTTCATGCATTATGCTCATAGAACTTATAGTCATAATCTATACGTGTTGGACGAGTCTCTTCACTCACGGTATACACGTACCTCAATGAAATGCCCGCTCCAAACCTAGACCAAAGACACGTACTTGGTCTGTAGGCTGATTTCATTGGCTCTCTATTTTTTACTATAGTGCTCTTGCCTTCTAAGCTTGATGGGTTACATTTTGACCCCATCCTACACCACTGATTTCAGTTTGACTGAATCTCCACATTGGGCATTGATGCATTAGGAATAAAACACACAAGACAGGGTTTTTTGGTGAGATCTCATTTTTTTATTCATTGAACAACAACAACGTGAGAACAACCACGTGAAAACTCAAGCCCAGAACAAGGGGCTTGTCATTAACTGAAGCCCAGAACAAGGGG